>JAOYSI010072240.1:46504-96070 GCA_025775065.1 Hiodon alosoides
GAGAAAGCACGGTCACTCACAACGCTCAACCTTGTTTAACTGCAGACAAATCCCGGTCACCCATAGCACTCAACCTCATATTACAGTAGAGAAAGCACGGTCACTCATAACGCTCAACCTTGTTTCACAGCAGATAAATCACAGTCACCCACAGTGCTCAGCCTCGTGCTAAGGGGTAAAGTCTGTTAGATCTAAGAGCACATATCAGATCATGTTATTATTAAAACCTTAAAATACTGAAGGCCAGATCCTTTAGGGATTTAGTAGTCAAAAGAAGGATTTTGAAATTAATTCTAATGTAACCAACGTAGCGATGACAAGACAGGGGTGATCGGTTTCTTCTTGCTTTTAAAGAACATGACCTGTTTTTGACATTTTAAAATAATTTTTATATATATTTATTCTATTTATTCAAAGTTTTTTTTAAATTATAATTAAAATGCAAAAAAAAAAAAGAAAAATTTAAATTTGACTAATTTAATTTCAGCACTGGCAAAATTATAATTAAAATGCAAAAAAAAAAAAAAGAAATTTAAATTTGACTAATTTAATTTCAGCACTGGCAGGGCGTGGACAATGGAAGCAGTGTGGTCACATGATTCGAATCACTAGATGGTGAAGCAAAAATAAAGCATGTTTGGCAGTGTACCTAAATTAGGAGTATCATTGTGGGCGTTAATCCCAATGTGGGCATGCACTTAGAGGGAGAAAACAGCATGGGAAGAGTGTGTTCCCAGATAGTGTTCTCTAATTGGACAACAGCAGGAAGTACTACGCTTTCTCTTGGCACGTAATGAAAGCACAACACTGACTGACTGACTGATCAAAACTTGCATGCGTAGTCCGCCATTTTTCATCTGAAACTTTTTTTAAACTCGTGATTCATGCTGTTGCAATTTTTTCTAAATCAAAATGACAAAATAGTTCTCCAGGGCCTCCCGAGTGGCTCAGTGGGTTAAACTGCTTGGCCGAGCACAGTCTGAACCTTTGAGCTGTACGATGCAGGTTTGGATCCAGCTTAGGTCAGGAGTCGATTGTAGTTGGCAGAATACAGTAGTGGCACTGGGGCTGGGGTGGATCAGGAGGGCTTCTCCCAGCTCTGTCCAGGCCGCCTGCATGTTTGCAGTACCTTTGAGAGGGACGTGCCTCTTTCATACCTTACAAAACTATCGTTCCAACAGAGGGTGGCTTGGATGAAATCATATTTACTCACCCTCTTTTTTTTAAGCTTAAATGGAAGCTGAATGCTTGGCAGTGCAATTCAGAATTATAGCGGTAATCTTAGATTATTCTGGCTACAGAGCTTTTCCACTGATGAATAGACTGTCTAAGATCTTTGGAGGGAAAACGAGGAATGTTGGAGTAAACCTAAGATATGTACTGCTTGGTTATTTATGACATGTGCGATCACATGTTTGATTAACAACTTAACACAGTTCATAGTTGGTTCTGTCCAATGAAAGATTCAAATTATAAAGCAAAAGCATAAAGTATAAAGCAAAGAATCCATGTTAGTTACAATACATGAGTGATAAGATCCCAAACCTTGTGGGAACCATATCTATTGTGGTACCTTTATAATTAACCATTTTTACGGTAAAATAAAAATCTGTTCAATTTAAACATTTTATTTTTTATTCAGATCCATCTATTGTCACAATTATCTGTAATATGATTGGTGGGTTGGCAACTTTTCTAAAAATCACATCCCAAAAAGGCCAAGGGAAACTAAGTCACCAGATCAATAAACCCATGGGTGACTGTGGCCAGGCATACAATAAAAACCCCTTTGCCTTCGGCGTATGTAGTTTTTTTGTGGTTTTCATTATGCAATTTAAATTCGGTCAAGTTGACTGATAATGCAAACACAGAGTAGTTTAATATTATGAAAAAAATAAATAAACTGCCTCCTTATCAGTTATAAGCCTGACGTCGATTGCAATTGTAATTCCATTAAACTACAAAAAGATACCTGGCTGATATCCTGTAAAAGTGCTATTCATGTTCCATAACCCCTTACCCAGTTCATGATTTCTGGCCTACTGGAGCTTGGAGCTTGGTAGACACAGGGCATGAGGCAGGTTACACCCAGGACGGGACGCCAGTCCATTCTAGGGCATGAAAAATGATACTGTGAAATGTAAAACAAACTTCCAAGAAATTCGGGAATAAGGAAATGAAGGTGTGTCCTGCAAGGCGGCAGTTCTGGTCAATATCAGTTTTACATTTTTCACTACTTTGTCATTCTCACAGAATTTCTTCCCATTTTTTACTTTTTCCCTGATTCATCTACTTCATGGATAGAGCCGTAAAAAAGTGTGAACTCTGACAGCAGAACAGAGCGCTGAAAAGAGAGACTAACACTAGGACAGCAGAAAACTGCACAGCTGAAGTGAGCCGCAACAAAATGACCGGGACCAAAGTGAGGCTAACTGGTTGCTAAGAATTTTCTGCCTTAACTTCTAGTCAGGCAGTGAAAACCAACTGAACTGAGAAACGGGCACATTCTCTCCCTCTGCCAAAGAGACTGCTGGGGTGATAGTGCTGTTGCTAGGAAACGCAGCATGGATCCATTTTCCCGAAAAAGCAAGAGACTGATCAGCATAAAAATCCTCCTGCGAACAATCACAGTGAGTTAAAATGCGAAGCAATGATACAGCAGTGAATCCTACAAAAAGAACATTTTATTGAACAACGTATATAAAATCTACTAAGTTTGAGTGGGAATACACCGAACTGAAGTACTTGAATTCAACTTGCGTATATGCACATATTTTCAGGCCTTTATTCTATCCATCTACACTCTTTTCCATCTACAGATGGAAAATATATATATATATATATATATATATATATATATTCGTAATAAAATCTAAATACAGTATTGTGGTTTTTTAAAACAGAGGTAACGCTTAGAGTTACTGACCTAATGAGACAGCAATTTGAGGTTAATTTGTAGTGTATGAGGGAGAAGCAAATTACCTCATTATCTTGAGTCTTAATTGATGTGATTCATTTAGTGGCACAATTAATTCACTAATTAGTTAATTGACCTCCAAGCAGTTAATGGCAATAACTTTAGGTGTATAAGAATAATTAAAATATATAATGTTCATTGTTAAGTTATAGATACCAGATGAAAGAAAAGCAATAACATAATGACTGACTGATTGAAATGTGCATGAGGCCATAGGCTTCACAAATAGACTAATAGTATAATATTGAGAGGAATTCATCATTATTGAATTAACTACGAAATATCCAAATGACCAATTTATGTCTACAAACAATTTGCACATAATATTGCGTAGTGGTTTAATTATATATTATATACAATTTATAATTTTTCATGATTTTATTCTGTCACCTGAACAATCAGCCACCACTTTGTCGGGTTTGCCCCATGGCCTTATGGGAAGTTGAGTATCACAAGGGCAGCCATTTTTCAAGCTAGTCCCCATACAATATGCCTCGATATATTTTAATGGTTATTTTAATGGCTATTTCAAAGCGAGCGAGAATATCTATACAGACCTAGAGCAAAATGCAGTAATGGTCCCTGCATACAAAAGATCCACACAAAACCCCACAAAAAGCAGTTATTGCCTTTGCTTTGGGCCAAAGGCTTACAACTATTAACTTAAACAGCCATGTCCAGCTTCTTTGAACATTACATTACACATCACATTTTAGCTGCTGTGGCGATGGCACAGCAGTCTGCCTGAGGACTGGCATTTAAGTACAAATCCACAGTCACATTATACTGTCTAAAACGGCATAGCCGATACAGCAGGGTGAGCGTTTATCTATGTTAATTAACAATGAAATGCACTGTGTTATCATCATTTTATTTTTGACAACTGGGTGGAATGACTATATCTTAAATGCAACAAATATATATTTTTTTAAGTTACCATCTATTCACTAGTGTTTTGAAATAAATGCACAGTATTGTTTATTGATACTGCTTAATATATTGAGTTACTCTGAAACAGAGAAGGTGCCCTTATTCAATAATTTAGAGTAAATAAATGATCACTTATCATCCTCTCATTAATTTGGATGCATTAGCAAATATACTAGATACCATGTTATAATTTCTTACCAATAGGCCTCACAGTAATATGATTATTATGATATGATTAAGTCAGGAAGATTCTGAATATTGGTAATGAGTTGCAATTCAAAGCTTTCTGATGATGACACTCACTGTCAATAGTGTCTGACGAGACAGAAGCACTTCAATTCTAATACTCAGTTTTCTAAATGTGTTGCCTTGATCTGATCAACACACTGCGATGTTCGCTCATATAAAGCAAGGGCAATAAAATTATCGCAGCCATTTCAGAGCAATTACCATCATAATATTTACTTGAAAACTATTGATGACTGAGTGGTGAGATTAAGTTCAACTGTATTTTTCACCACTTATTGTATCCCCCCCACAAAAGTTTATAATACATTACACATAAAGTGGTAATTGAATTTGGTCATAAAAAGGCTCGGTCAATAGAGGATCCGTCAATAAAGGTGCTTTTCCGTGCACAGACTGGGACCTATAATCTAGAATAAAGCAGGAGCCCTCCCCAATGAAATTTAGGGCTGGAATAATCAAACCCCTATTACACTACCGGTAATGGAATTTTCGATAAAATCGTGACTATCACAATTTATTCATATCGGGACAAAATCTAACTTTTCTCATTCTGCTTAAGGGTTTGAAAAGGGAAATAGTACTAGTTAGTGATAGGACATGCAAGACTCGTTGAACAAGCTAGCTTCTTAAACAAGTCCCACAACGACCGTAGCTTGTTTCCCAGTGTCTGACTGGTTAGTAAGCTAGCGAGCTATCACAGTAGTTTTACAGAAAAGTCCTGCACTATATTTAAGTTCTAAAATTTTATTTTAATATGGCATCTGTCTAGAAATTCTGACATGTAGTAATGTTTCCAGAAGAGGGTTTTAAGTTAGCCCCCTTGACCCTAACCTGCTTTATATCTATTATTCATTATGTAGCAATTGAATATTGTTACAGACTTTCGCTTGGCATCATACATTTCAGGAGCAGACGCCTGGCGCTAATGGATAACTTTTTTAATATGATTGCTTATTAATAACTTAAAAGTATGCAAATATCATTCGACGCAAGTGTTTCAACTGAGGGAATAATACAGTTCTAAAGTTAATAGCCACTCTGGGCTAAGACGTCTAAACGGGCAATCTTTAATTGCTCCCCATATTACTGTATCTTTGCCGATGTTTTCAAACAACCGACATAAAAAACACAAAGATGTCCAAAAAACGTTTAACCCAGTATATCTAATCCTCCGTAAGACGGTCCAATAATAACCGCACATGATAATACTTCCTTGCATTGCTCCAGAGTAGCGTTTAAAACAAAAAAAAATGAAATAAAAGACAAGAACACAGAAGATACAAATAATTTAACTGCATGAATTTTCCCAAAATATGGGAGGAATTTGCAAAGTGCAGCTCACTATTCTATTCTACAGTTTCCCTGTCCTTAGAACCGTTGCAATGAACAAAACCATAGTTTCTGTAAAATGATCACCAGACAGCCCTTTGAGAACGAGCCCTTCCCTGATGTTTTCAGAGCCAGCCTGCATCCTATCACAGCCCCTTGCCGCGTCCACGGGCCTCTCATTTTCGTCTCAGGCGGCAGAACATGCCTCTCCCCTCAGTGACTCCTGCAGGGGGTTTCTGGCTGGCCTCTTCCCAACATCCGCCCCCCCCATCTCTGTCACCGCGCTCCCCACCCAAGTTGGTTTTTATTGCTCCAGTTTGACCTACCTCCGGCCCTGCAGTGTGGAATAACAAAGACGCTCCAGTGCACTCACCTGAATGTTCCTGGTGGGCGAGGATGCAATCCATAAAAACAGGGCACATTCACAGGGCTTTTCACCACTTCCAATTGTCGTTAACCCCAAACTGGAGCTTTAATCTATGTGGGCTTTTTGTTTTTTCTTCTTCTAAAAGTACTGCAGTTAGGTTTTATGTTCGGCATATAAACAAAATTCACATATGGCCAAAGTACAGTTAACATCTAGTACATAAGTGATTAAAATGGAGAAGCATTATAAGAGTAATAAACATAGCAACCACAACAATGCACACACTGATGATTCATAAACGATAATGAAAATCAAAAGCACTACCGGGTCTGGTTACATTGTGTCTGCAGTCTGTTATGACCCAGCACTATAAATAGAAACAGGTGAGATACAATATTTCTTTGGATTTTGCTTCAGACCCTCTTAAACAGCAATGCTCAGCAGTGCCGTTTCTAATCTTTCGCATGCGAAAAAGCAGGATTGGATTTGTGTCCCCCTCCCCATCACAGTTGCCCAAAGAACATAGCAGTGGACCCCAAGCGACTACTTACGTTGCTTATGCGTAGAAACGGCACTGGTGTTCAGCCTAAGAACCGGCTCCAAGACATACAAAAGAAAATATGCAACGTTGGTATATATTCAATAATAAAGAACCACACAGCATTTGTACTAACAAGTAAAACCATATCTGCAGATTTACAACAGCAGGGACGAAATACAATAAATAAGTTGAGACATTTCCCAACACAAGGTTCTCCTGAGTGGCTCAGTTGGTAAAGGCACTCACCTGAGTACCGGCACCAAAAGACTAGATGTTGTCTGTTTTGGCAAATATTTGTCAAAATCGTTCATGCAAAAATATTTTAAATAAATAATAATGCTGATAGAACTATGTAAAAGCCATTCAAATGTCTTAATGCTTGATTAATAGAATTCAAAATGATAACTGTATGTTATTCCCAAATGCTGTACTCGGCCCATTGAGAACGTGCAGAAAAGTGGAACATGGTCAATATCAACATCATGGAAGCCGTAAGACAGCCATGTCTCTAAAGAAATGCATCAAACGGAACATTGGTAACAAATAAGGACATTTAAAATATGTGGAACATTAGGGATAAGCTTTCTTTAAAAACAAGGCCTATGCATAATGATGCTTGTCCAACACATCCACCCTAGTTAGGTACCATTGTGTAAGAATGCCTGTAAAGGCACATCTGACAGATGGCTCATTGAAATACCATTTGAGCAAGGAATTATTGTGTCCTTTAATCAACACAAAAACAGGAAGTAACCTCTAGAACATCTTATTCTCGCTGTATCAGAGGCCACTTATAATCAGAAGTGATTGTATTCAAGACTCGACGTATGCTCATTACTAGCCCAGTGTTGTGGGAACAACGGTAGGTGTTCAGTGCCAAGAGATTTAAAGGGCTTCAGACCCCATGGCAAACATGAGCATGTGCTGTATTCTGTTCATAAAAAAAAAATCCCCTTCCATCTTGCAATGATTAAAGGAAACACCACAGTAACAGGAGAACCAAATCAAAGCAAAGGAGTCTTTACTTGAGAGGAGGCTTAAGTCATATCTTGGAGAGTAAAGTACTTCTGACTGGCATCCTTCGCATAAATATAAGACATTGTCATTCAGAAAATGCCATGAAAGAAAGAAAAAAAAAATCTGCAAGTTCACATCAAAGCCCATATTTTAAACCATAGCTACAAAAGCTTTGGAAGGGCAGGGTCCTGAGGCACAAATGCACGGTAATGCAGCCATACAAACAAAAAACAAGTATAGCATATAAAATAAATTCCATGGTTCTTAAAGCCAACAAAGATATCAAGCCGCGACGGTTCACAAAAAATAAAGAGTAGCACGCAGCACCAGCACTTTTCTGCAGCAGCCCCTTCATTGCCCATCTTTTCACTTGTCTGGGCACACAGCCTTTTATTCCCCAATTTCCTACAGCTGGCTGACAAGGGAAGTGGGGCCAGGTGGGTGGGGGCAATCAGAGGCGGGCGCTGTCCGTGGTGCTGCAGCCCAGGCAGGTAACTGGCTCTAGGCCAGTGGTTGTGCTTTGTGCACTTGGCTCTGCCCCTTCTGGGCTTACCCTCGGCCACTCACGGCTCTATAGGCTGACCACCGCAAGGATGGAACTGTGAGCTGGGATGATAAGAACGCAGCTTAAAGTAACTGGAAGTATGCCTTGGCTGCTCAACAGCGTCATGTCATTTTTATCATGCCGGCTGACTTGTTTTTAATACATTTACATATATTTACATACGTGTGCATAGCCCTTCTGCTACATACAACTAAACGGTAAAGCCAATAAATGCATATTTTTCAGGGAATCATCACAACTCTACAGAAGATGAGTTGTCACAAAACTGTCTAAAATGAAACGCTGGTATTCCTAGCAACTTCTCAAAAATTGTTCCGGCCCTCCAGGAAATATCAAAGCCAAGGGCCTCCTGTTCTGAATGTCACAGCTCAGGCTAACTTATAGGCAAATATGAACCAAACACATGATGACACACTGTCAGTTTGTTCCACAAAAGGACTATAAACATCACATGGTATTAGAATAAATGTTTGATATTCAGAATGAAACTCTATTATTTTTTTTTTTTAACCAAAACATTTTCTGCTTATGTTTAATGAATACCTATCCTCCGTAATGATTTCTAACATGTAATAATATTAACTTAATGGATGCTATTGTACTTAAACTGATCAGACCTTGGTATGCATGGAAAATAGTCCATAGTAAGCTACATTATTTTGATTTGAAATTATCATTGTGTTGTTCAGCTGAAACCACTACATTGGGCAAATCATTTAAGCTGTTATACGTGATACGATTTTACATATTCACCCGTAAATGCAACTGGACTGCTGCTGAAGCCAAACATAAGCGCCTTCCTCTTTTTGGTCACCAGGCCGGTGTTTTACCCGCTCGAACGCCAGCTGTACATTCTAGTACGAGGACTGGCCAACGAGTTCATTGATTCCAAACTAGCATATAAAAATAAAGAACCGTATATACCTTCCGCGTTCTAAGCACCCTAAACAATAGAACATCGTATGCAGTACTTGTAAGTTGTGTGAACAAACGTGTTATTTTGGCTGGCTGTATCCTTTGAGTCAATCCATATTATTTGAATATGCTGTGCTGCATAAAAAAGGGAACTTAAACACATGACATTGTGTAAATATGGAAGCTTACCGTCTAGGTTGATGTATGGTTGCTAAAATGACCTATGCATGGAAAATGTCCTGTTCTGTCAGCAGTTTTTTTTTTTTTTTTTTTTTTTTTTACCCTACCTGCTATTTCCGTAGTCTTTTCCTCCTTTAAACCTTTTTAGCATTACTGCTTTCCATAACTTCTCAGAAAACTCCCCTGAAGCTTTAGCCCCGACTCAGCATTTTTTGGATTCTTGGACGCTAAGTCTGTTAATAATTATCATATGAATGAACGACCCGAGGAAAACCAGAGCGCTACTTTGAAAGCGTGAGGATAAAACAATAAGTTGCTTGCCTTGGGTCTGGTGTCGTTGTGATTCGGGGGGAGGGGGTGCTTCATGACCGCTACACGCAGAAGCTTTGCTACTGAACTATCAAACGATTAGATACATGAGGCATTCCGCACTGAAAATACAGTTATGCCCGTCCGTAACATTGGTGCATGCAGCCAGGACCCTCGGCGGAAAGCCCTGGGGAGCATACCCAGGTCCTCTCTGACAGACAGGCGTCGCACTTTGATGAGATTTTCCACATTTCTATTTTGTAAAAATGGTCATTTTTTCCCCTTAATATGCCAAATAAAAGGCATAAGCACTCCACCTACCTGTCTGTCTCTGGCTTCTCCTGCACCAGGCAGATCCTGGCGTGCAACAAATATATTATATAATGTATGAAATAATCAGTTTGTTTTCAAAATGCTCAGATAAGGAGAGTATAGGTTCCAAATAATTAAGATGTTACACTTTCTCTTACATTACTTTGGGCCTTGAGAGGAAATAAAGTATTATACAAAATATACATGGCGTTTGCTATAAAATTTCAGAGTAAAATCTGCCTTATAACCCAATGACATCATGACTCAGTTCATACAGTGTTGTTCTGCATAGTTCATTACACATGAATGTCTCATTAATTAAATGTTTTAAATAATCAATAATTATTTCTGCAGAATTACCAATTGCATTATGTTCCTAATTTATCCGTAGTTCATGTGGTAAACTGGGAATAAATACCCCTTATTAAAAAGTGTTACCCAATAGATAATAAGTGGGTGTCCTGAAAATATGAACTCACTGACAAAAATATAGATTGCCGGCTATATAGCTTATGGTACAAAAACACTTCAAAGATCTTCACGGCTGGTGGTGATTAATTAAATCTCAAACACAGTATCAATGCGGAGGCTGAATGCGCAATCTGGCATTGAAAAGAATGGAACAGGAAACCTAGGCCGGGACACGTCAGCCTTTTTCAGCACGCACCAGTGCATGGACAAAGGAGAAATCGGCGAGGCCCCCGGTCAGGAGAGATGTGATGAGACAGAGCTGCAATGAGAGAAGACAAACCGTAAATCCGCTCCTTGTCCCATCAGAGCAATAATGAACAAACAAATGCTTAAGTATTCAAACCCTGCCTGTAATGCAGTTAGGCTGTTTTCCTCTATTGCAATATTCTCATATATGAATGATACAAATATTATTTAAGAGTGGACTTGATTTAGGAAAACTGCATTCGCTGCAAGCTCTGTAATAGAAACTAAAAAATCTAATCCAGGAAAACATTTTGAATATTTCTGATATTTCACTGTTCTCATTTTGTTATTTAGCCCCAAGCAGTTTTATGATAACTGTCATAATAGGCAGTTCATAAGGTAAATATCCATGCACATTGCACCTGCAATGCAAGTAATTATTGTCAGAGCACCAAAAAAGAAAAACCTGGTGTGATTTCTGTTTGAAAGTACGGTCAGGTGTTTAGAAACAAATGAACCGTGGGAATTTTGAAGGGCACTCAGTAGGTATCAATGTTCACAGAACTGCGCCTTATCTTTCTCTCAAAAGAAATACATTTGAAGGCACTTTGTTACCAGTAAGAGCTGGACTGTAAATGTCACTTTCTGTTTATCCGTTTTATACACTTTTTGAGCTTTTCCTGAAAATTTTGAATTAAGGTGATGACCCTGGCAGAAGGAATTGTAAACATTTTTTTTTTTTTTATCAGTGATTTTGATAAATAATTGTAATGCATTATATAACCTCAATTTATTTTTTTACTTGTAAAATTGCAATGTACGGCATTGCAGGATAAGATAAGATAAGCCCCAATGGAGACAATGCTAGTTTATGCTCGAGTCCAGAACCCCACATTTAGCCTACCAATGTTTTGCAAAATAAAAAAAACTTTTAGAGCCACATTTATATTTCATCTTAAACAACATTAGATAATAATTTACAATGATTACATTTTCCTTCAGGCCCCTCTGGTAACCTGATGCATAATGGCTGTCATCGAAGCCTTGGCCAAACAGCAGCATTGCGTCAATCTCCATGTTAAAGTGGGGTTAGTGGATGACTTCCCTGGAATATTATCAATCTGACTGCTTCATTCCAGACCTTTAAAGCCCCTGTTGATCAAGATGAGGATTTCTTTAGCCCTGGGGAAACCTGCAGGGAATTTCCATACTATCACCTGGGTCTCTAAAGTGAAAATGATTTTATTTTTTTTTTTAAGTTAAATGTTTCTAAACATATATATATATATAATAAATAAAAAGAAGAAGCAAGCAAGCCCAGGTTTTGTCTGTGTTTCATTCTTTGTGAGCCCTGCCATCTCTGTGAACTATTTTACTCTTTATTTAACTCTGTGAATTTTATTCTCAGGAGAGGCTTTCTGTCATTTAAGATGCAGTGCTTAGAATTGAATATGCAATCAAGCTGCATTGAAAATCTGTTTAAACTGATTCACCCCCCCCCCCCCATAAAACCTCCACATATGACAAATAATTTTATTCTGGAAGATATATAAACGTGGGAGTCTGATTTCAATGTATGCAGCTTTAGGACCTGGAATTATTCATAGTCATATGTATGCGTAATGTATTTCTTTGTTATTAATGTATTTGTTTTATTTCTCTAAATGTGATACTGTGACATTAAGAAACTTCAGTCTCTCAAAATAATGCAATGTGTATTGGGTTGCAGCAGATATATTTCAGGGGTTAAAATCATTCAATCCAAATGCAAATCCAATTCCCATCACCAACTACTAATTCCATTCCTCCCCAGAAAGAAGGAGCGGTCCAGGCTAAACCCAATCTATAGATTTGGTCCGAAACGGCCGAGAAGCACTGAAATCATTAAATAAGTTTTCAGCATTTGCCAGTTAAGTGTTCAGTGCGGCTGTGGTGGGACAGAGGTTTTCTCATAGGCTCACAGTTTGGACCACGCTCCCTGTCACTGGTTGCAAACCTGAGATACACAGTGAGATACACAAGTGTGCAGACTATGCTAATTAAAGCAGGTATCCAGATACCTTGGTGACTCGCCCCATGCCACATAATGTTTCATGCCCCAAGGCTAGAAATGTCCAGGAATGGTTTTGGGGTCACGGCAGGGAATTGAGATGCTCAGTCACCTCTCCAGTCGCCAGCGAGTATCAGTAGTATGAGATGGAGTGTGTTATCCAGAGTAGGGATCCTCCACCATTCAATTTGTGACAAATATAGAACACAATAGATTTGGCATTGGCCACCATCTCTGTGGTGCATGTAAATGCATGTTAAAAAAATAAAAATAATAATAATAATTTTTTTTTACAAGTGTATTTAAATTTCCACTGAGTAAAACCTTTTTTTGTTGTTTAATGAGGCCTTGAAAGTACAAAGGAGGTGAATAGAAAACCAACAGTGAAATCATGAACTTACGGAAGCTATCAAAATAAATCGTCCATCTTTAGCAAAAAAGGAACCATCAC
Organism: Hiodon alosoides; assembly: GCA_025775065.1. Classification (NCBI taxonomy): domain Eukaryota; kingdom Metazoa; phylum Chordata; class Actinopteri; order Hiodontiformes; family Hiodontidae; genus Hiodon; species Hiodon alosoides. The sequence goes on from JAOYSI010072240.1 coordinate 59,354, forward strand.
TAAGAGCCCCATGTCAGGCATAAATCAGGCCCCCTAGCATTCTGCATCTCCAGAAACCCATCAGGAGTAATGTTATTGGTCTGCACCTGGAGGGCAGCCGCCTTAATGTTGACTCTCAACCAGAAGCTTAGTGTATGCAATCACACTCTGACTGACTCAGTAACAGGAAAGCAGCTGTAGGAAATGAGCTCTGCCTTGATTCATTTTTACTTTCCGTTGTAACCCTATGTGTCAGCACTCTTATTTGCCCAGCAGCAAAGCTACATTCTAACAGGCATTCGAAAGAGATGCAATCACAGGTCATGGCACCAGATACTGTAACTGAATTAGGAAGAAATGCAGCTTTAAAAAATGTCAGTTTCATTAGGTATTGATTATGATCTATTTTAAACGGTACGTTCAGTTACATTTGTAAGGACCCCCTTTAGACCACCAATCGGTTTGGTCAAAACGTATAGTTCCAATGCGAAATTAACCAATGAAATTTTAAGCAGCAGTTTCCCCAGAAACACAGACAAACATTAGACCTACCGTCAAATTGTCATATTTTTGCCTAATACCTTCGGGGATACAATATCGGCATATTATCTACACGAAATGCATAATGCAAAATGTGAGCATGTTGTTATGTCTGTATTTTAGCATGGGGTTCAAATTATCATAACAATAACGAGGACAGAAGACAGAATCCTCAGGTAAAACAGACAGCACCCTCTCTATTCTTCACCCTCACCACTCTCTCTATTACTACTCCCTCTGCTTTTTACCAAACAACCCTCACCCTCCCCTTCACTCCCCTTCTCCTGTAGCCAGACGCTACAATATGTTTCAATGTACACTTTGCATTTTCTAGGAGTAAGTTGTCTTTTTTTTTTCCTTGTGTGCAGACCCTTTATAACAGCTTGTAGGACAACCAGAGGTCTGCGGACATCAGGTTGGGTACTGCTGTTCTATACAATGTCCACATATCATCCCGGTGTTTAGCTAAATAATTAATACTTGACCAAAAAAGCCAGCATGAACCAAATAAATATTGTCTACAGAATTTTTTTTTAATTTTTATTTTATTCAATACACAAAAGAATCTCATTATTTACTTTATTATTCCTACTTTATTACTCTGAGAGTCTTTCATCTAAAAATGCCAAATTCTTCTTCTTTTTTTTTCTTCATGTAGCAGTTTCCCAAAACATCAGCAATAAAACTCCTGTGAATTACAGGAGCAAGCCTAACGGGCATCATCTGCATTAGAAATAAATAATAATAAATAAAATAAAAACAATCAACCATTAGCAATCACACCACTTTACTGACTTAGAAGTTTATGCCTTCTGTAATACCACACACAAGCTGAAAAAGCTATATTAGCCTTTTTAATAGGCTTACAAATTTGATTATGTCCTGAATGCATGACTCATCTGCACAGGAAATCTGATTTGGGCCTTCCACTTGAGTAATGTGATTTTGGACACGTTATTTTTCACCGTTCTATGGTCCTAAACAGTATTGTACACTACATCACTCCCAAAGCACATTTACAAAAAGTACTTAAGAAATTGGACGTGCAACCAAAAGGTTTCTGGTTTAAAACCGACCACTGCCCTTGTACCATTGGTTGAGGTGTCTACCCAGCTACAGGACATATTCAGCTGAATAAATTAATTAAATGTCAAACTGTGGGCCGTGGAAGTCGATCTGGATAAGAGGATCTACTAAACAAAACCGTCATTAAATCTGAAACTACTCCACAGTACAAACTACGGGCATTTGAGTGCCTGTGAAAATGTCACTGTGACTGTAAAAAAACAAACATATTGTTCTTTCCTTGAATAAATTTGTGGGTTTATTTATGTTGTTTTCCTTACACTAGTTTAGCTTTAGAACTTGTTACAGGATACATGTGTAAACCGCTGGGAATCGAAAGCATTTACTTACTATTTATTTCATCGGCATAGTCAGGCCGTTAATGTTTGGTTCGTGGAAACAGGTTTGTCTATAAAAAGAGATCAGCACTTCCCACTTGAATATAACATGTTTTAAACATGTTCGGGCCATTTCACTAAACAGCGGCGCCTCTTGTCCCGCCCAGAGATCACTGTAGTATATTGAGAGTGCTGACTGCCACAGTCGAGCAGACATTTCCACCATAGAAGCTACAATGTGGGCTCTCTTTTCTGTATTCTAGAAAGGCTTCCTTTATTATTGCAGTGGATCCCACACAATTTTGCATGTGATCTATTATCAGCTGTCACATGAGAAAAATTATGTATGGATGTGCTATAGGTTAAATCAGTAAGCGATGCCTCTGTGTGCCAACTCCCTCTTTGGCATGTTACGGTAAAACTGACTAATTGACAGGATGATTTGCACTGGGGATGTGGCGCGTGGCTCTCTCTCTCTCTCCACTGTATGCTCCATCAGTCACATCGGACACCCAGGACATGAGCCGCCATTAGAACAGCAGCAGTGAAAAGCTGTCAGTTCTCCTCACCTGTCGGGGCGGTGCGAGAGCCGGTTCTGAGAGGCTAGTCAGTGTGAAATCCGTTCGGATTGGCTCAATGGCGTGAGCCGTCCAGGCGCCACTCGTGCGGCTCAGCTGTCTGCCGTCGGCTGCTTCTCGTCTCCCTCTTTTGTGTCTACCCGCAATCGCCTGCACCGAGCCAACCCCAAATGAATTACTGTGAGTCTTCAACATCCGAGAAAACATACATACTGTTGATTCGAAAATTTTCATTTCATCTACTTTTTTTTTTGATGGATCATCATCTTGAAGGGATGATGTTCTCAGAGTTCAAGTGCCTCTAAGCGTAGAAGCGAACGATACAGCTGCTCAAAACAGATGCTTTTAGCATAATGTAAAGCTAAGCAGACCTCTTTCCCTCTCGATCGGATTATTTATGTGTTGAAGAATATACATTACATTGAATAGTCTGCCTAATTTATTTATCTGTTAGATTCGGAAATGTTTGTATTAAGTGTAAGTGTTGTGTTGGGGCTGGTTTTTGTCCAAAAAAAAAAACTGACCGCGTTAACTGAGTGCACCCCAGCCATGCATATTTGCCACAGTTTGCTAGCTAGCTTACCAAGGGTATCAGCATTCTTTTGGGAGGATTTTCCTTTTAGTGGCATCAGTTGTGTGTCGCCCTTTTTATCCTCTCTCTCCATGAATGAACAAACCACCCAGGCTCGCACCGCATCTTGGACGAATCACTTTAGGGTCACGCTGTGCCCACAGCTCAGGTGTAGCCAAGACTGTATGCCACATGTTAACAAGGAGAGAAAAAAAAAAATTCTTCATTTTATAACACCATTCAAGTTAATTCTGTGGAATGCTAAAAATGAGCATTTATTCTTATTGGTTTCTTAAGACAGACACGACACTCGATTGAGTATTTGTGTATTAATAATACTTTTAAAAAATATCATCCAGAAATGCATGAAATATAAATTACAACAGGAGCACTGGTCTTATGGCATCAAACCTTTGGAAGGTTTTTAGTATTATTTTATTATTACAATGCTTTTTTTAATTATAATGTTGTTATTACTACTTTGCAATTATATATCACATGAAAAAGATAAATATCCTCAGCTTTTAAATATTATGTTTGCGAAAATATATCTCAACGAATTTTAACACTAAAATAAAGGGATATCAAATAGCAATTGAACAAAGTTAAACTATTATTTTATAATAATAATGGAAAAATTTTTGAATTTACGGACTTTTTCATTGTATTCTGACATAAATTAATCCCTATTCATTCATTCTGCTAAAGACATCCTTTATTCATATGTGCTGATGAACCAGAATTAGAACCAGTCAGCCGACATAAAGTTAAATTGCTTTTGATAAACCCTTTTATTTTCACTTATCTCACATTAGTTGCTTAGCCGACGGTGTTACCCAGAGTGACTTAAATGGCTTACAATTGTTATCCATCATCCCTTTTTACAGGTGGATATTTACTGAAGCAGAGCGAATGTTTAATGGGCAGATACGCCCCTTATTCAAACTTGCAACCTTCTGCTCATAAACCCAGTCATTTAACCTTGTGACACTTGCTGCATGTTGACAGTTGGTCTTACTGTATATGTACTGTATATGAATTCTAAATTATTCAAATTGAATGTCAATAAAATACTTATAAATGCATGGATTAAGTCCTTATATCCCCCTAATAAGTATTTTATAAATATGTGTTAACTGCTTACAGACTATGGTAACTAAGCTAAGGTAACATTCTACCATTCCAGAATCCAAGCCACTGCTAATAACCCATGCACACTCTTCTCTACCATCTCCCGCCCAGCCAAAACTCTCCTGTCTCTCTGCAGATGACTTTACTGACCACATTCAACAGACAATTGATGACATCCACTGCACTTTCACCCATCCAACCACATGTCCCCCACTCACTTCATCCTCCACCACCATCCTTGATCACACAGTTTACTCTGAATTATCCCCGCTGTTGGACCAAGAGGTCTTACAGCTCCTGCAGGAACACCAACCCACCACCTGCCGACATTACCCTCTCCCATCTTTATAGTAAGGATTGGGATGTACTGAGTGCATGCCTCATATAAATTCTGTTTGAAATGTGATGCTTGTGACATCACTGCCTGATCACATCGCTCACTAGGTTCATTGGCTTTTATGTAACGTAGTAATTTTTTTTTTTTTGCAAATTCTATTACAATCCCTTCAGTGGCAGAGAGGTATCAATGGAAATATAAGCATATGTTAGTCCAAACCCTTGCAGTGCCATATTGTTTCCAATCTGCAGCGAGAAATGGTTTTACATGAGTGAGAGAAAGCCTCACATAAGGTAACAGATGGCATTTTCAGAGTTGAACACATTCATTCGGTTAAGGTTGCTAAAGACAGGCAGGATTTTTTGAGAGCAAATGTGTCCATGTTTTTTTAGATATACTTCTGATATCTAGATTATCCAACAAGAGGACATACAATTAATTATTTACAAGAACAAAGTTGTGGATCATTCATTGATCTTATCACTGCTGCTTGACACTAAAAAAGAAAATGTACAAATGGCTGTCAATAAAGGCTTCTGTAAGTTGTTTTATCCTGATTATGGTTATGGATTATGGTTCATGCAACTGCGCATGAATTACTCCTCTGCGGACAAAGGTCAATGAATCATATTTAATGTAGGTATCTGAAATCATGATTATTTAGATGATACCACTTTTCCAAGTGTCAAATTGAGTGTAGCATGCTGCCCTAGGGACACGCCCCCTGGTAGTCTTGGATTGAAGTTCAGCTTTTTTGTACCATATGCACAGCTAAAACCTCATCTTACGCACTATAATGAAGTTAATGAAGTGCTAGGACAGCAGATCGGTCAGGGTGAGGTCTTTGTTTTTGACTAAGATTTGAAGGTATGTTTTATCATGCCGGAAAGCTGAAAAGTCAGTTTAATAACATTCTTAGCAAAAAAGGCTTCGTTGTTTCAGCGTTTAGGATTTTGTTCATTATTTTTACATTTTCATTTATAATGAAAAACAAAGGCCATAAACTGGGTCTCCATCTCCCTGTGTCTGATCACTCCTGGGTCAGGAATGCCCCAGCCTGCAACGCAGAGAAATTAACACTAGTCCTGCAAAGTCCTGCCTTCTTTTTCCATCAGTGAGTTGCAAACATTTTTTTGCCAACTATTTATGAACCCTAATCGGTGAGGAATTTATTTTTAAAATGTATTTTTGTTATTGTTTTATTGTTAAGGCTCCACTAGCGAGAGAGTGAACTGGATTTCAGTCTTTGTAATTACTCAACAAACCCCCTTGAATTAATGTTCATACTTATTCTCTAGCTGCAGGTTAGTCTTTACGATATTTTTTTTCGATAAGCAGGAGGCATCTCATCTCATATATTAAACAAAGTATGAGTGGTGAAAGATAAAAAAAATACAACCATTGTCCAATTGCAGGCCTTGACACCGAATCCTCCAGAATGTTTTGTCGGCAACAGTTGTATCATTCTGACTAATAATATCACTAAAACAATGAGGCTCTCACAAAAGAAATAAAATGCAAAGCCTGATAATTGTCTGGAGGATCCCAACAATTTAACCAAATTCAATTCAATCCCAACACTTCATTAATCAGTCCTTTCATTCACCCCAGAACAAAAAATATTTCTAAGAATTATACTGGTAGTTGTGAGTGCCATTATAATTATTTTCAGTAATGAAAGTCAAATAGAAGTCGATCGCAGTGATAATGTAAAAGCAATGCGATTCTCACTGGGTTTCTACATATAAATATGTATTTTCCACGGACGATTTTGCCTTACAAAAGAGATTCAGTATTGATTAAGTTTTGATTAAGGAGCAAACCTTTGTGTAGTCACATCAGCCACCAACATTGAAGAACATAGCATTAACAAGCATACACTGCCATTGGATAGAGTGCATTCGGGTAGAGTTACACGTTTGCTGTATACTATGGCTAAACATAATAACAGCTATAAAAAAATATATGGACCATTTGCATTATTAGTTTTATGTATTGTTAGACCATATGCATTTTTAAAAGCATTGCTGTTACTATCATTATCATTATTGTTTTTAATATTATTATTAAGGACATGTAACCTCAATTAAGTTTACAGCCCTTTAATGCATAGGATAATTGTTTAGAGCTCTCCAGAAGCATAATCCCTATGAATATGTGGCTTATTGTGGATTTTATGCTTGTGTCATTCAAGTGTGCTTTTAATGTGATGGTCCTGCATTAGCTGATTTGCAGGCCACGGCCTTCTCATCTTTCACATGCTTTGTTGTCTAATGTGTTTTGAAAACCAGATAACAAAAGCCTATCAAGGACCACACTGACCATTGCAGGCATTTGAGACTACGACAAAGATGTGACAAAAAACTAATGAGATGTTGTCCATCACGACAGATTGTCCTTAAACTGATTTAACTGCTATTATTTTTTCTTTTCCATTCAATCTTTATTTCATTTTATTTGTTTAAGAGCTTTAAATCGCAACGATTCTTCTGGAGGATTACAAACTCAAAAGGAAAAACACCACCTTAATAATCAGATGTAGCAATCTCGTTGATTAAATTATTTGTTTGCAACATAATTATCAGTTGCTTTCCCCCGGCAACATACGTGCCTTACAATTGTACGTATTATCCATTTAAAGTGAAAAACAGAAGATGACATTAAGTCAAAGTGATTCGCACTATGGTAATGCAAAAAACAAGATTTCTGACTGAAACATCAATCCCAGTGGCACTGAAATGCATTCATTGGAACAAGCTGAAGCAGACACCTATTTTCAAATGAGTCCTGCAATTAGGGTGTAACTGAAGACCAACAATGGCAAATTAAACTACATAATTAATACTGAATTAAGGTGAATGAGTAAATGAATAGCCACGAGCTTCTTTCTTTTAATTTTAGTTATGACATAATTGATTCTACTGGCCATTTATTGAATATAACGTCCTTACTTTAACAAACAATTTATTTATACCTTCAAATAAAGTTTAGGCCAATTAAACAAACAAAAAAAAGAGACACTACATGAAGGATTCAGAGTTTGAAGACAGGTGCGCTGGTCTGATCGGTACCTAAATGAATTATTGTAAAATAACAAGGAACCGTGTTACCAGGGAATCGATTGTTTTATATAGTGTGAACTACAGTAATAGAATTTATGCTGAACGTTCTCAAGTGCATTGTTTGTGCAAGAACGGAATATGAGGGACATTTCAGCAGGTTCTGATTTTGTCGAGAGGAATAATTAGGTTTGGGTCAATAACTTTAAAATGATTTAAGCAGTATGAAAATAGTTTATCATTGTATTTCCCCAGTTGAATTGTATTCCCGTTTTTAGGCTGGGATCAAATCAAAACTTTGGCAACCCACTAATCACATTTTACATAACTGTATTTAATAGCTTTTTTTTTTCTTTTTATGAGCAGAAGTAATAAGATACAAGAACGAGAAAACGCTATTAAATACAATTTCATTAAATGCGATTAGCAGGTTGTCAAAGATTTGGTCCCAGTTACTTTTCTTCACTACCACTCACTGCTGACACAGCTGTGTGTGTGTGTGTGTGTGTGTGTGTGTGTGTGTGATTTCCTTTCTTTTTTGTTTGTGCCAACAGCCTTTTGTAGGTCTACTGTAAAGTCACCAGCTTGTAGAGCCTTCTAAAAAAATAACCCAGGAAGGCAAACAAGTGACAGGACACTGACGTAAAATTAGCAATAAAAATTTTTATGCTGCTATTGACAAAGATACCCCCCCCCCCCCCGGACGGTGAGCACATACATCGGTGAGGACTAGCACATCGATAAATCAAGATCTGACACAAGCATGAAGGCATGAATATGTATTAGGTAAAATTCCATAAAGTGGAGTAAAAGTAATCCAAAAATATGGAATAACAGAACGTTTATCGGGGAGTCTTCTGCACGGCGTGACGGCAGAACTGTGGGTGTACAATTCCCCTGATTGACTTGTTTACGTGTGCCCTTAACCCCAGGGCTAAATCTCCATCATGGCGAGGCAAGGCTCACAGGAGTTAGGCACAAAAACAATTATGGACAGAGTGGTAGAATTGGAGATGGAGAGTGGTGAAAGGTGCAGCAAACAGGGTCTCTGCACCCTGCGTTGACAAATACCATGTACAACAACATATGGTAGGGTCCTGGGGCAAAGAAAAGACACAATTTAACCAGACTGAGATGAAATGGTGAAAATAATATCATGGATGTTCTCACTATTAGCTAAATATTGGGTAATGTATGTAGCCCTAACATACAGCTAAGATGAGATATCTTTTTAAGCAATTCAAGTTAATAAAAGATATGACATGATATGAAAAAGGCAGAACTCATTACCATAGCCATTACATATATGGCAAAAATTATTGTTGAATTAAAAAAAAACATAATAAAAAAAAGAAGAATCTGAAAGAATTATGACTTTTTATTTCCAAGCACTTTGACAATACTATTGTAATAATTGTATTATGCATTCAGGCTGTGAATTTGACCTTATATGGGATGGAGATGTCATATCTTCTGCATAAGCTCCTAAAAACATTCTATTCTAATTGTTCTGAAGCGGTCAGAAAATACACAGTGTTGGAGAAAAATGGATCACAGTCTTTGGTTTTCCACATAATTTACATAGTCATAATGTCAAATTATGCATGGTTATTAATAATTCATACCCTTAATTATTATGTAAGCAGGACAGACTTAATTTGCTCAAGTAAAGTGCTACTATATAAATATACAAACCTCCATTTCAAATCATTAGTAATAAGCCTATTTGTATTGGTTATTGTGGTAATTTATTAATTGGGAGCAAAAAACACTATGATTCCCTAATTATAAGGCAGTATTTCACATTTGAAAATTCCAAATGGGTAGCGTTAGAGATGGTCCTTTGGAAGACATCTTAGTGAGTATTAGCATTTCGTTAACAAGGCCTTGTATATTTCTACGGCATGTTGATTGCATTTTGCACGCATCATTACTATTAATCAGATGCTAATGTTCCTCTTACTCAGGTTAATGAATATCAAACTACTACTTAATCTTCCGTAAAGACATGTCGTGCATCCAGGCATAGAGGCGCAAGTGCTGTGCCCCAAAGTCCAAAACCAAAACTAAGGCATTTTGAGGTTCAAACTAAGGTAGAAGAAGACAAATTCCATAACCAACAACCCCTAGTATAATTTTGTTGCTGCAGAATTGAAGTGATTAACATGGAGCCTACATTAAAACTGAAATCTCGGCCTCAGATTTTATAAGAGCCAAATAAACATTTGAAAGCCTACGTATAAAGTTATTATTTTTATGGCTTGATGTTATTATTTAAGTCCTTCTGGGCTTATCCAGATGTACAAAATGAATTTCTCCCGAATGTGATGAGAATTCTTGAAATGTACAGGGTGTGACAAACAAAAGTCTATTCTCATTTACAACTTGATAATGAGATAGTCACGCTTTACGCATTACCGTCACAAAGGAGACATGGTTACAAAAAACAAGATGGTTTGAATAGCTTTCCTTCAAACCAATATCTCTGTCACACGGTGGACATTCAATGACATTTAACATTTAGCCCTTTGCTTTTCAGAAGAATAACTTGTCAACACAATGGCAGTACTTTCACCAGCAAATGAATCCAGTAGCTCTGAAGAATCAAGTATTTTCAGAAATAAGGTGGCTCTATTTTTCTATAAAGAACCTCCTCTTAAAGAATAAACACAGTTTAGGGCTAACGCGGTCACCGTAGATAGTGCAAGTGACATCACAGCAGTTGAGAAGTCATTTGGATCAACTCTTCCCTGTTTCTAGATACCAAACCATGACAATAAGATTTTCTTGGCTCACCCAAGGCAGCTAGTGCACTTTTTAACATTACTGTATCCCTGTCCCCAGTAGGGGAAATTCCTAATGAGATTTTGGCACTCCGTTCAAATAATAAGATGCCATCAGTCTCAGATTTAGTATCCGACCTGGCAGTTGAGCAGACCGATTTCACTACATCATGTAGTCTTCTGACAGTCAGCCTTTCTGAATAAACAATACATTTTAAAATAGACTGGTCTTGCAAGGGCAGATATAACAATTGTGATGTAAAACTATAAATGTCTACAAATTAATCAAGCTTTCAGTCACATCTGATGTGAGGTAAATGGTGTGTGTGGATATATACATATATATGTTAACTTTTGTGCAAAAGAAGCATAACAGCACGTCAGATCACATCAGCTCAGAATAGATTAGCATGATCCCAGCAGATTTTTACTGGCAGAAATATTCACACTGCCAAAGAACCAGCTGCGGGGAACAAAACATCTCAGCACTATGGAGGACACATTTGGTACAGGACCCACCCAAAAAAAGGCAAGTGAGTATTTATAACTGGGATGTAGCTTAGCTCTGTTTATGTATATATAAATTAGTTTTCCTGAAAAAAACAGTAGGATTTTATGAAATGCCACATTTTGCTGCAACAACTGCGTGTTTTTGTGTCAGTATGTACCAGCTTTGCACACTGTGTCAGTTTGCACACCCACTCTTCTTGGCAGATTTGCTCCAGGTAGTTGATGACATTTGTGGACCGCAATTTTCTAATATTTTTCACATATTCTCAATTGGATTGATATCAGGACTTTGACTGGGCCACAGCAGGGCATTCTTTTTGTTCTTGATCCACTCCAATGTTGCTTGGCCTTGTGCATGGGATCATTGTCCTGCTGGAAGGTGAATTTCCTCCCAAGCTTCAGCTTTTTAGCGGATTGAAACACGTTCTCTTGCGATATCTCTCTGTATTTTGCTGCATCCATTCTTCTGTCAATTCTAACAAGATGTCCAGTCCCTGCTGATGAGAAGCCTCCACACAGCATAATGCTGCCATCAAACTTCACTGTAGGGCTGGTGCGTCTGGAGGCATTGGCAGTGTTAGGACAGAACTTTTCACAGCTGGGTCACTGTCATACTTTTTGGCAAAACTCCAGACGTGTTTTCAGGAGATATGTTTTGAGTAATGGCTTCTTTCTTGCCACCCTCCCATACAGGCCAGTGTCCTGCAGAGCTCCTGTTATGGTTGATTGGTACACCATTACTCCAAATGTGATACAGCTTCCACTTCCTTTATTGATCCAACTATGCTCACTGGGATATCCAAATATTTGAATATTATTTTGTATCTTTTTCCTAATCTATACATTTGTATTCCGTTTTTTCTAACTTCTGTAGCATGCTCTTTGGTCTTCATTTTCCTTCAGATTCACAGCCTGATCAACAATCCTTCAACAGTGGGGTTTTTCTATCCAGAAAATGTTACAGCAACTTTAATGGTTCACAACCAGAGGCCGATGGTAAGGCAACTGAGTCCTCCTTAGGGCGATTTCTTTCATTTGTGTAAACTGGGAGTTTCCACGGCACAGGGGTGGACTTATGCAAGCAACGTATCATGAAAACGGAATTTGTATGTGTTTGTTGGTTTGCTGATCTCTCAATAATTGCAGGCAGGAGTGTGCGAGGGAGAGAGAGAACAGGGATAAAGAAAAGCAATTTGAAAATAATTTTGGGCAAAGCGCTGAACAGATTTAAGATTGATAGCGTGCTATATTGATCCCAACAGATGGTTGAGGATATGCTTATGGATCAAAGCATCAAAGGTTTTATATCAGCTAATGGGGGGAGGACAAATATCACAGCAGAGAACACAACCTTCATACTGATGCACTGATAACAGACAAACAGACGAAAAAAAAGACCAAAAAAAACCGCACACAGAAGCTGCATTGGTCGTTTCGGGTCAAACAAAGGAACGAGCACTAAACACGACAAGTAGGTTTAATGTGATTAAAACGCCCGCCACAAATCAACATTATAAATAATGCATACTCATCCCCTCATAAATTGACATATTTGATGATAATGAGTGGCATAAATGCATTACATAAAGGCCTTTTTTTTATGTCCCTGGCGTTACTTTTATTAGCGTTATCGTTACTTCACTTAAACTCTTTATCTCTGATAGTGGTTGACACAAACTACATTTGCATGAGTACACTTAATGACTGCTGCCAATTGGTTTTACTGACGTGGCCATGCAATAAATGATTGAACTGATCACCTTAACGTTCTCACGGAAAATGTAATCGAAATAAACGTGCCGGTGCCGGGTCGACAGCAGCTTCTAGTGTCCTGACATGCGATGGTCCCATTCAGGGCAGCTGGAATTATCACAAAAAAATTACGTTTTCTGGACTTGACTACTGGTAAAATCGGGCAAGAGGGCTTTTTAGATTGAGCCCATCTCAATGATTTCGTTGAATGTTTTTTTTGTTTTTTTTTTAATTATCACTATAGCTTTTATTTTCAGGCTCTTGGGTGATTATCATTGGGACCTAGGGTTTTACTGTTTGAAGACAAGCTTGAATTTGCTATTATTAATGTCAGTGCTGTGGCTGAAGCGGAACCCACAAAAGCGGGATGGGTTCTATTTGTTTCCATTGTGTCCTCTCTGACACTGATTATTCTGAACAAGGCCTCAGCCTACAAAACTGTCTATGGACTGTTGACAGTGAAGTTGGCTCCTACAACATATCCCAGGTTTGATGACCATATGTACATTCTTGGTTTGGGTGTATGATCAAGTCAGAACACATCCCTGTCCAGTATTTCTTTTGTTTTAGTCCTGATGACAACGGCCACTTTCTCATTTGAATTCTGCCTGTTCTGCACATTTCAAGCATGATTTATGACTCCGGCATTACGTCTATTTATATATTTAATTATGTTTTTCAAAGTTCAGAAGCATCACCAAAGTCCTGGCAGCATCATTCATCATTTTCATACTCTGTTCCGTCGCAACGCAAAATATGTCTGACATTCTTTTTATAGTGTGGACTGAGAAAACGTGGCCATTCAGTTCCTTAATGATGTTGTCTCTCAGGTCCAGGAGTAGGCCGTTTACCGTCTCCTTGAAAAACGGTGTCAAACCGAATATCATTGTCATTGTTTTTTGGGGGTTTTTTTTCTTCCCTTTCTGAAAAACACTCGTAGAGAGTAGTACATTATATTCTCCCTTTCTAGTGTCAATTAAGGTTTCAATTAATGTCTCTTTAATATAATAATTATACTACTACTAATAATAAATGTGTTTCCATTTCTATGGAAATCTTGCTATGTTATTACAATCTTTAAATTTTAGACCCGTGCAATGTCCTATTTTTTGCAAGGAAACTGCTTGGCTAAAGAAACGTGTCTGAATATCGAGATTAGGTGATCGACCCTCGGTGCTGGAAAGCCAGAAGATAATAAACAGGAGCTTGAATGATTGGGTTTGTAAATGATCAAGTGAAGGTTAAGTGTTAGATTTCAGTTAGTTACCTCTGATGGGACACCCTACGTTCCAGGTGACCAGCCTACATTAATACCTCAGTTTGCATTGAGGATGTAAAAATTATGGCACTTCGGAGAAATGTTTTATTCTGTGTTTTGAAATATTAACACTATAGTTAATATTTAATAAATACAATAATACTATAATGTACACTGGGACAAGGATCTTTATTCATCTGTGGTTTTCATGCAGATGAAGCCAAATTGCTGCTGCTAAGGGAATCTTCCAGTTTTTCTCCAATTGTAAATTTGATGTGATTATAGCGATTTTTCATTAAAGAAAACATTATCTGAACATATGAATTATCTTAGAATTTATTAAATAACTTTTTACTGCATAAATCAAATCACAAATATGCATCTGTATAAAATAAATTTGTATTTTAGAGCATGTTAAGGAGAGTGTTTTGAGTGTGTTAAGGACACCCCCCAAGGAGGCCACAAAAGGGATTGTTTGTGCATTTGATCCTGATGTACGTGTCCATTATATTACCCACACACAACACCACACACACCTAAATGAAGACAGCAATAATCTCTCTGCCTTTGTTAAATTTGACACCCATGGAAATTGTTCTCTATAAGCAAATGGCTACACATTACAATAAATTTATATACAAGCTACAATTTTTAAAATGATATAAATATATATATATATATATATATATTTTTTTTTTTTTTAAATAGTAACAAATCTACCAGATCCATTTTTTATTTATTTATTGTTTATCTGAAGTTTTCTTATCCCTAGTGTAAAAAATGTAATGCATTAATACAAGCTTAGGGCTAATGTAGCCTCAAGTGCATTCAAAATAATAACAAGAGGGGTGGCTGTGTGTGCCTGTGATTAGGCATATATCAGTCACTTTCTGCAGCACAACTGTCACCTCTAACTAACAGAGGGGGAGGTGGTTCGTCACTGGGCAATGATTTGAGGGGACGCGAGTGATGGTGAGTAAACAGAGTAGGAGTGTGATAATGATTAATCTCCAAAAATGTAACCCGTCTTACCCGGTAATGTTCTTCAAGGCGATTTGCTGTCAGCAGGTTGGAGGGAGGTGATTAAAATGTGTACAGAAACACCACGGGAGAAAGCCATTGATACAGCATACTCAGCTTAAATTATACATGGGATAGCGTGTGTTTAAACTCCTTCGGTAAGAGCCCTGTTTAACAGATAGTTCACTTTGAATTGCCTCCCATGCTTAATCCACTAATGGTGCTTAGAGTAGTTGTTATATTGCTATTGTGTTCCATCGGCCGTAAAAAAGACATCAAATTAAAATTCAACTTTGGAGGATCAACTTTTAAAAAAGAATTTAGGAAGAAGAAGGAACAAAAACCCTTACCTGCATTTCAGAGTATTTGGGTCATGGCCTAATAAGAACTAATGGGGTTAATAACGAATTATATTACTCTGCTCTTATTGTTTTTATCGTTATTTATGAATAGCAAATTACGTTGCGAGAACGTTAAATTGCAACATTAAGGACTTTTTGCTTTTACTGCGGCGTGTTCCTTGGTTTCAAATGACCTTCCATCAGCGTCTCCTTGAAAACCTTAAAAATGTGCACTTGTCACGTCAGGGGCTCTGAGGCTGAGAGACGGACACTGGAAGGCATGTTACAGTCACCGGTTGGGCAAGGCATTAAAAGGCAGATTTACCCAGGAAGATAATTGATGCACAACAGCGCATTAGCTATGGCCCCCTTGAGCATTTCTCACAGTAACTTTACACCTTTCGCCCTATTCTAAATAAAGAGAACTATCTTTTAACGGTACATAGTTTAACGGTTTATAGTAGGGTTCTCCAGAACTGTTCACGAATGTATACGGTTTGTTTCATTCATTGTTAATAAATGGATGTATATTTGCGATCAGAAATATTTCACTTATTCATTTCTAAAGTAACCAAAACAAGGCTTTCAGTTACTGTTAACATTTGTGACCGATTTCTATAAATGGTCCAAAGGATCTAAACATAACACATCTTTCATAATAAATGGAAAGTTTATATTATTTGCTGAGAACGCCATTTACTAATCCATCTTCTATTCAGTCTAACTGAAGCCGTGCCAAAAGTGTCGGTTGGTTCTTCTTATTCTGGTAATTGAGTGTCATCAGAATTGTGAATTACTTTCAGGCAATAACAACCTGATAATATAAAAAAAACTGTGTCTTGTTATTCATTTATAATTAGCACTAACTCCCCTAAATGACCAAAATGAAAAAAGAGCCTGTATAATAAGCAATTATTACACTACTAAGCGAAGAGGGGACATTGTAGTCTTCTTAACGTGGACACTCTAACTAGAGAGGATGTCATGGCCATTGATTTCAGGGTTTAAGGGAGTGGGCACCGGGCAGATGGGGAGTTATGTTATATTTTCGATTTAACATGCACCACTTTAGTGTTTTTTTTTCTTTTCAAAGAAGAAAATTGCAATCTGGTATTCATCAACGGCGATGACAGTCTCTGGGAAACAGTGACGGGAATATTGTCTCAGGTCGAAGAGTCACGCATGGTTAATGGGGTAATATGATTAAATTCAGCCTAGGCAGGAATCACATTGTCAGCATACATCAAAGCTGGCCAGGCACTTGCTTATTCAATTATATACTTTATTCGTTAAAAAAATATATATATATATATTTTTGGTTTTATTTAAGAGGAGAGAGCAAAGTGTACAGAACAAATGCTCATTCAGTTCTGGCATAAGCTTTATTATTTTATGTGCCACGGGTATTCACATACGCTGTTCAAATTTGATATAAAATGTCTTAAGCAAGGCATCGCCTATGAAAGCTGTTGAAGAGTGCCTGGGTGCGATCCCTCCATATGGAGCCCCTGCTTATTCCTCTCATTAGAAATCACTTAACCGCACTGTCATCTTCGTGCCAGTTTCTCTCAGCCTATGCACAGCTGCTTTTAACCCGCAGATAGGGCTGTCTCAATCCTTTTTGGTTTTCCTGATGAATCCAAAAGGTGACTTAGGAGATATTGCTATTCTCTATTAGTATTCAAATGTTTGCATTAATTTGTATCAGACTGATAGCTTGCAAAAGCAAATGCCTAGCGTTAGCCCCGACTAACCGCTCATTAACGGTGGTTAATTTGATACAGTCCCTTGATCTTGGGATCTCTATTTATTTGTGACTGTTTCCAGTGGTTAATAATGTTATTACAGATATGCTTATCCCAATTTCTGTCACTTAACATCACATTGATATCAAGTTCATTATCACAGTCAATGCGTTAACAAATTTTCTGTATTAATTAAAATTTATTTTGGAAATGTATCTGTGCATTCAGTTGTTACCATTTTATCGCTGTTTGTGTATTTTGGTTATTTATCCATTGTATTATTAAACCCAAATGAGCCAAAACTGATAAATCCTCAGCAAAAACCCCCATACATAAGTCATGATATATTATTCATTTTTTAATAGCATGGTGCTTCAAAAGGCTCAACATAATGGGCAGCAATGAAAACCTTATGCAGGGAGCACAGTGCTGAATGAATGCTTCCGTGTGGCTGCTGAGAGAAAATCATTCTCAAGTCTCAGGTTCTCTGTGTGTTGACTTTTAATTTGAACTGTCCGGTTTCTGGACCTTGTTTTCATAACCCCTGGAAATCTGCTTGTCAAATATTATCATAACATTTTCCATGTCCATGCTGTTTAAAAGTCTCCGGCGGCCTAACATATGGATTTCAAAGTACTGCAATTAAACCCACGATATTATGCGCAGGTAAATACCACCACCATCATAACATGAAAAAATATTCAAGGCAGTATAGACATGCCAAACACCATGGTAAATTACATGAATTCATAAAAAGTGTAGTCATATCATACAATCTTGTTGGATTATCGACCCACATTTATTTTCTCCCAGTCTTATTTACTCTTACGTTGGGTTTAAACAGACTAGATCACCCAACCAACATTGTGAAACGAGGATAACATGTACCAGTACGTATTTATGAGTCGGTTTAGTGACAAGTATTGTAATTACGGTGCTTTATATTTGAAAACACGGACAACTGAATATATGGGGGGAAATTGTTCATTTTGGAGCGTTGGGTGCAGATGTTACGTGTGTTGCAGTATACACGCTCCTCGCCAGACCCACTCCATTCATTAGTCCAAAAGCCATGATAAAGATATTGTTCCACTCTGTGTTTTTCTGCGTGCCGATGGTCAGTCCTCGGCCCAAAGTCCTGCATCAAGGGCATCCTGGAGCTTAGCTGGGCCTCATTATAGCAATATGTGTGCTACCTTTTACAGTTGTCAATTTAGGGAAATAACTCGTATCGCAGTTTTCCCTAAAGCAACCGTGTTGTCACTTCAATAAAAACATCATACTGATCTGGCCCTGCCTGCAGTAACGCACAGATTTTAATCCGCATCAACGCCCGACGAGCACAATTAAAAAAATAGCTGGGAGCGGTGATTAAACTGGGACTAAGCACAAGCGTAGACTGAAACGCACATGGGATTTTCTCCACGCGCTGCTGTGTTTCACAGCATACATCAAACTGCTCCAAACGCGTGCATCTAACAGAGCTCCACATTATTTGGCCAAGTTGCAAGCAAATTGAGCAAGCTGGTCGTCTGGAGGAGACGTCGTTTAAGCAAAACACCAAAAGAAAATGGCTGTCAGGCGTTGAGTAATGACATCAGAACACAAGTTTAAAATTGTATCTTGACAGGAGATTTATATCAATGTTATCGAGGAAATTGCAGAGATTTAACTTTACTACTTAGAGTCCGTGAATTAGATTGTATCAAAAAATGAAAAATTACAAACTAATTTCACACCAACATGCCATCTGTGCCTATTGATACTAAATTTCGTCTAGTACAGACCTGACCTACAATATTTAGATTAGAGGTACAATCAATTGAGATTATCAATCATGATACGGGATTTTAAAGCAATCTAACACACCGTGTTTTCAACACATCCCATTTCACTCCATTAGAAATACTGACCACATTCCATAACTTAACTTACTCCTGAACCGAAATTCCTTAACTTTTTTTCTGAGTTTCTAGCATTGAACATTTACACGTATTTTTATTGTTGGATTTACAGCATTTACTGACGCTTTGCAGTACTGGCAGATAGTGGATAATAGCAGGGATTGACACATAGAGTAACGGAACACATTGAAAACAACATGGTAACAGAACAGGTGTCAGACAATGAGGAACCCAGCAGGCTCTGCTGAGGCGTGAACAGACTCCCATTTCTCCTCCTCATGTCCCCAGGACCCGACTCAAACCAAGAAGGAGTCTTCGCTGGACTAATATGCGATAGTCTTTTCAGTGAGAGTTACAAGGTCGTGTCACCGGGTGGAGCAGATATAAACAAAAGCCCCTGAATGTTGATGAAATCCTATCATTTCTCGTGGGTGAGTTTGCATTTCCATGTGAGCCGTCGGAGTTTGGTGGCAGAGGCTAGTAATAACCTCCAAGTAGCAGTTAGTGAAAAATCACAACCGACTTTGAGTCAGGAGGCCAAAGCGATCTGCGAAACAATGGAGAAATCACAACATTACAAAATAGTACTGCCAAAATCAACATTGTCCAGAAAACGAGCAGAGATTTATCTTGCATGTTGAGTTGTTGACTACATTAAACACCCAGCCAGTGTTGATAAGAAATTAAGTAATAAAGAATCTGTTGCTTTTAATTAATTATATTTTTACAAGGACAAATGGATTGTATCTATCCAATAGTAATATAAATAATAAACAATGTTAAGAAGTGCCATTTCCCTGTCTACACATTTTTTTTAAATACGGCTACTAGTTTTAGCTTTATCAGGTACAACGTCACCACACTTCTTCCAGGAGTTTTCTCAAATATTGGAACATATCTCAATGTTCTCAGCACTGACAAATAAACACAAGACACTGGTATTTACGAGGAGACAGGACAAATGGAATAACCATTTGCTCATTTACCTTAGAAGTTTTTTTAGACCACAAAAAAACACCCTCATATAATCATAGTCATTTACATTTATAAAAAATGTGTTCATGAGAGTGAAGCATTCTCCTTCTTTAAATGTTTTTAGGGCACAAGCTTTCTTTGTGTATGTGTGATGTTTTGATAGCTAGTCAAGCACACATAACACTTGACGGCTGCATAATCAACTGACAAAGCCATTTGGAAATTGATATGATCACATTCCATTAAAACGCTTTCCGTTTAAAATTAGGACTGAGGACAACTGCAGGTTGAAATAAAGGTTTTCTGGGAAAAAGAACTTCTCTTTCTCCGGTGATGAGACATGGATAGTCTTTCTGAGGCCAGCCTCAAAGATGCAGGTAATCACGCCTTCTTTGAGTGGATTCACACGCACAATTAAAACGTTGACAAATAGCCCAAGTGACTGATGGTCTGGGGGCCTCAGTGATTTCATTCTCATTAACCGCCTGGAAAGGAAGGCTAACAACACTGTGGATAATTCTGTGCAGAAGGGAACCTGAGACGTTTACAAGCAAACCGTGACCAGGCCCCTCCACTGCTCATGGCCAGGTTTTAATATGGCTGTATTTCAATTAAACGGTCAATTCTTTAAGATAGGTAAAGGTATGTTTGAGACAGTTTTAGAAATTGTTTGTTTTAGTATGTTGCCTACCGCTACAGTTCTACTGACGCTTCAGCCTATCATTTCATTTCCTTATAGGGTAATGGCAACACACCATAACAACTATAGATATAAACTTCCGATGGATTTTTCAAAGGTCGCTTTTGAAATTTTTATAGCATCTTTTTCTAAACAGTCAAATGTCTACGTAAAACGTTCAAGTAAATAATTTCCTCTATGTTCCCAATTTGCAGGGAAAGTACAGAATGAGATATCCATTAAACTTCTGTCAATGCTCATTAGAAAACGCTCAAGATAACTGTCATTTCAACAGCGGCAAGCAAGCCAGCTTATCGCAGATCAATTAAAATGTTCCTTTCAGTTCATTAAAACAACATACCACACAGTGATATGAAATATCTTTACATGAAACCAAAGTTGTAAACCGAAAAGGCAGACAAAAGCCAACACAGAGATGGGGAACCAGGCAAGGGATAGGAACATTTCTGAATTTCTTTGGGATTTCTGTTTCCTTAGGAGCCTTAACCATTGGCTAATATACGCCATGCAGTTAAATTTTTCTTACAGTTCTCTAGGCCAGGGGAGCTCTCCAGTGCACCAGCAGAACCACCTAACCTCGTCCTTTTCTGTGCAGCTAATCCGGGTTCTCAAAGTAATGGCCATCTGGCTAGTTTTAAAATGTACATTATTTTCTGGCCAAATAACTGCCACATACATGATCCTTTTAAAAGATCTCATTTTGCCATCGCATCTACTTTTTAACTTTTTAAAGCTACTATTTCTGTGACCGTTGTATATGGTGTCTGTCTCACCAGCTCGCGCATTTATTTTATTTTATTTATTTTTTTGCTATGCGCCTATCAGCCAGAAACGGGTGCTTAAACACTCTCGGTCTTGAAAAACAGCATGTGGGACAATGTAAAGGGGGGGGGGGTTTGTTAAAAAAGCTACACCAACCTACTCGGCATCGGAAGATAAAGTGAAAATGATTTTAAGAGAGAATAAAGTTTTTCACTCCTGTTTCACTCTCTAGGGTGTGAATTCTTATGTTAATAAGCCGCAGGGTATATCTTTATTATTTTATTTTTTTGACAATAAAAGGCCCTTGACATGTAATTTGGAGTAGGATTTTCATGCTTATTTTGTCACTGAGAAAGGTCTCTTGTCAGTCAAAGATCTGGGAAACCCTGTGTTCTAAACAGCCTGGGTTAATCTTAATTACCATTTAAATGCTGATAATAAGGTTTCTCTCCCTCTCTCTTTCTCTCTCTCTCTGTGCGTTACGAATAAAGCCCGGTTTTCATGGTTATTCATACATCAGGCAAGCCACCAAACCCATTGAGGTTATTGTGCCGGCTCCACATGAACTGAATTCCCATTCACCAAACACATATCTTTATACACATTTAGCATTAACATAACTAATATCTACACCGTGCTGCAGTACTCAGAGTAACCCCATATTAGCTATATTTCATCAAAAGGAATTTATTCACATGTATGTCTCTTCAGTTCACGGCAAAGCTTCAGAAATGATTTTGCTGTTGCCTTTCTAAGTCATGGCCATCTGAAAAAGACTCAATAATCCAATTTGAGACACTTGACTGACAGCACTAATTACCTGATTGGAGACTCGGCAGAGAGCAGTTCTCTTCAACCAGTGAGAAAAGGAAAGGGGAGTGGGGGGGTGGAACAAAAGAGACCATGTTGTCCATAGACCCCTGGGATGTGCCATTCATACCATATTTAAATAAAAGATTACTTATTTTTTTCTTCTCCACAGACTTTCAGTCATTTTTTACATTTTTGTGAAATATATAATTAATACCGCACCTGCCCAAGGGAGCCCATCTACTCTGACTGCAATTACTTTGGCAGTTAACACTGAATCTGTCAGAATGCTGCTAAATGTGTACCCAAACTGAACAAGACAATGAAAAGAATATCTACACATGCAGGAGGTTAAGGTATAGTGGTGTAGTTCAGAAACTATTTTAAAGGCATGCATCATTGTGATGCATACTGACGTACTGCATGTTTTAGGTCAGATACTTCAGAATTCACAGCCATTTGGATGTCAGAAATCAAAGTGCCAGCACTATGGCGGAGACTGAGAAGTAGTCTGATTTCATCGGGTTTTTTGGATAATTGGTATAATCTTGCATTATAAGCTAATGTTTACTTCGTTTTGTACCCAAATAGGTGTGCCACAACGTGACAGTACATTTATCATTTCAGCTTTCTTATCTCCAGTGTCTTAAATAAATTTGATTAAAATGAAAAATAATAAAATCTTTTTTTTTTCTTGAATTACAAAGACGCGGCCACACAACACAACATCACATTGTCTAGGAAGTTCAGTGCATGTTTGAAAACCCCTGTTGTGGTCTGAAGTGGATTCAGGTCACGGTTTGTTGCCTTTTCTGAACAGGAGACGGGTTGTGAATTCAGCTCCCGCACAGGTCCTAACAGGATTATTATGCCACTTGACTGGACAACTGGGGACATATGTGATTTATCTTGTCTTTTTTTTACTCACCAGGAGTTTGTGGGGTTGGCGTTTCTGCTGTTAGCCATGCTTGGACTGCGTATGCATATGTGATTTATTTTGATAGGAATGAAATAAGAAAAAAAATCCTTGAAATTTACTAGCAATTAGTAATTAGTAAAACAAAAAATACTCAGCATAGCCTTTTTATAGGCTACACCGTTCTGCATTAGATCATCTTTTTATAAACTCCTGGTTGTGCTCAAATGGCTAAAGAGATGTCCTTGTTATGCAACACAATCCTGAGTCAAAGTGTAAATTGCTTGCCCATTTGAGGACTAACTCATGGTATCTCTTTTTGATGCTAGTACAATACATAGACCGCAAATGCAATGCTTATGACAAGGATTATTGTCGATCTTCAATAAAAAGGGCAGTTAATTCCAGCTGATCAACAAGCAGCTCAGTTATGTATTAATGAAATCTTAAATTACATAAAAAGCTGGGGAGAAAGCACTCTCA
Source organism: Hiodon alosoides (assembly GCA_025775065.1). NCBI lineage: Eukaryota > Metazoa > Chordata > Actinopteri > Hiodontiformes > Hiodontidae > Hiodon > Hiodon alosoides. The sequence goes on from JAOYSI010072240.1 coordinate 82,911, forward strand.
TTTGACCTTTTGTTTTGACAAGACTTTCCAACATGCACTTTGCTAACCAGTAATGTTCTATAAGTAACATCGACCACAGTAGTTAGGGGTATGCCAAATACAGCTGATCAGAGCATCCTAAAGGTGTAATCATGGTTTATTATTGTTGTTGTGTATTTTTCAGGACAAATTCGGCTCTTGAAAACTCTTTGAGAATTTAAAGTTCAGGGGAAATCGCCAGGAAGCATATCTTAGTTATCGAAATCAATATAAATGTATTAAACTCCTGCAGATCATTTGCAAATATTTCTCAAGAGGCGTCAATAGAAATTGAACATGCAAATATGAAAGCGATCAGACTTAAGCTGAGATACACACAAGATACAAAAAATGTGAACTGTACATTAGCAGTCCTGTGTATGTGCATCTGTAAGTGAATAAACTCACCCTAAAAGGGGTTAAATGTGCTGATATTCATCATCCCTCTTGCTGATGCCCTATAGCATATGCACAAGAGCGTCTCCCCTAGAGAAGGGCTTGGACGAGGGTTACAATGGGAATTTGGGGCATGTCGTGCCCTACGAGTTACAGAGTGACGTCTTCTCCCCTCGTGCCCAAAGCCTTCTTGCAATCAAGGTCATCACTGTGACCAGCCGACTTGACTGTCTTTAAAATCTAGGCAGTTCCATAATTGTTTCAGTTGATTGTTCTTCACTCCAGGAGGTCTTCCATAGACTCTGGACTGAACCCATACCCTCAAAAATGATGCAGTTGGCTCTATTCTGGAATGGCAAGTCACAGAAAAATGTCTGGCCTATGCCAGCTATTTTCTCTTCTGAGAGGAATTGCTCCACATTCAACAGGGAATCATGAGCTACCGCGTGTATCAGTACAGCACTTTTCACACAGCCTCACTGGTCGTCCCTTTGTCATTGTGACGGACCACCGGCGTTTGGTCGGTTTACAGAAGCCACTAATTGAACATGACCCGACAGGCAGACGGGCCAGATAGGCCCTGGGTTTGGACATTCCCCCATGGGCCATGAAGCACGGAGTAGGGAAAAGTCATGGCAATGTTGACTCGCTCCCTCGCTCTCCGAGCCACGAGGGACAAGGAACAGAAACCCCAACTGACACACCAGTTTGGGAGCTCCCACTCCATCTACACAAACAGCACTGTGTGCCGGATTCAGAGCAGAGCCTGTGACCTCGGTAAGATACAAATTACAAACAGCCTATCATTCCGCTCAAGCAGCAAGCACTACGGGACAAAAAATATCTGCATGATCTTCCCAGCTAGGGGACCTTGTTTGACTCAATGACCCAAGATGTTCTCGTGTTAGGGTTCAGTTAATGCAGCCGCTAGATCAGGAAGGAGTCCACGGTAAGAGCACTTGCCTAAAAGTCCAACACAATCGGTCGAAACCTTAGGTCACCTACCTTCCCTACAACATAAGTGTAACTTAGTCAGGTCAGCCCCTCCCCATTGCACTGTTAAATTAAAGCTCGAAAAAAACTTCCTACAGAGACCAGGAGTCAGCAACCCTTCGAGACTCATGTCTTCACTTTTTTCAGCTTAAGGCGCTGCAGCCCATCTGTGGAGAGCAGTGTGCAAAACTACCCACCTATTCCTCTTCTGGAGCCACCCGTGAATACTGCCCAACCTCCCTTGTCCACGGCCACATCCCCTCATTCAGGGCAAAGTACAGTTTGAGCTGACAGTGGTTAGCCAGTTTCACCCAGTTAAACGTGCAATGTTTTATATTAAGACTTTTTTTAAAAGTGGGGGACACCCGCATGGGTGAGTCTGTAATGGATGATATGAAGACGATATATCACAAAATAACATTTTTATTTCCCTTATCCTTTTGTATGTGACACTATCTATCCGTCCATTTTCCAAAACCGCTTACCCAATTCAGGTTTGCTGGGCACCAGAGCCTTACCCGGCAGGCACAGTGCGTGAGGCAGGGTGCATCCAGGACGCGAAGCCAGTCCATCACAGATGTGACAAATAAAGATCCCAGAAGAGTGTAATAAAATGGTGTGATGAGATTTCTCTGCTCTTTTCCAATTTTTTAAATCTCAAATTGTTTTATTTGTCACATGATTTATCACACCAAAAAGACAGATATGTCAGGCTGATTAGATATCGACGGAGAGTCTAGTGCGCATGCATTTAAAAGGGTGTTTACGTATAGTTTTCAAAAATAAAGAGTACGACATATTTAAGAAGGTCCTATGGACACGGAGTCATGGTTAGATTTAAAATACATGTCACCATCTGAACAGCTACTGTAGAGGATTACGTTGAACATTACGGGTTAACGTTATTGCCACCCATTACCACACAAGCTACGGTATTTCTCAAACCGTATGTTGGGCAATGAGGCACAGTGATATGCCTACATATCGTTGACATGCAGTAAATTAATTCCGTTCGCGGGGAAAGGAAACCTCATCACGCAGTTATAATTAACATCACTGAAGTAATGTTAGACAAAGCCAAGTGGCAAACAAAGCCAACGTGCTGAGTGACTGAGGCAATTTGCATTTTCTTTTAAGGAAAGACTGAGGCAAGCTTTTGGGAATCAAAAGGTTGATTAATCCGGTAGCCTGTAATTTATAAGGGGCCGTTAAGGTGTCCACAGCTGGCTGAATTGTATGGGTAGCTTTGTTATTAAGGAGCCGGAAAGACGGCTCCTGTCAATTTAACAAAGTTGCAAAATGTCTGAATGCCGTAGTTAAGTGCTGGGTTCGAAAGAATGCATCTTATCAAAGCAGCGATTAAAATTTTTGGGGTTTTGTTGAAAGCAGCCAAACATCTTTAGCATTTAAACACCAGGTACCATTTTACTGACATAATGCAGCACACACAAATCTTCTTTCTCTGAGATAGATTAGTTTCTTCAATTATGTTGTTATTAAGGGATTAAGGAAACATGTACTACATATCGTTGGGGAATTTGGCTATCGACTCAAATACCTGGGCGGCTGGGGGGTCAGTGTTTTCAGGAGATCCGTTTAATTTAATTCAACTACATGGATTTGAAGCTCAGTTCCTTCAGCCTTTTAATATTTATTATATATTTATTTAGTATTACACTGAGCAGGTATTCAGATGAGGGTAGGCACAGTATCGCGGTGAGAAATAATAAATGACCTTTCATATCATAAGTATTCAAAGAATATGAACACAAATCCAATCCGTAACAGTTTGACATGACAGCATAAATGACCAGTTTTCTGAACTGATTTCAAATTGAATGCAGCGCATCGCGCTGTGCAGTGATGGAAGCTTGAAATATACTATCCTTTTAGGCCTTTTAGGAATGACAGCAAAGGTCACGGACGTGTATAGCTTTTAACAGAACAAATCCATTCATTTTAAACTGGGAAGAAAACATTATCAATAACACCCCTAAAGATATTTTATTCCCTCTTTGCATTATTGAATTCAAAACTGAGCATAATCCCCCACACATCCAATCAAGACATTTAACGATGACATTTAAATCAAATTCATGAAAAGTTATGAGAGCAGTTATTGACCATTTTCACTTTACTAAATTCCTGCAGTTTTTCTCAATACAATTACAGAATATTGCTGCTAGGTACGGTTCAGCAGCTCCCACTGATAAATAAAACAATTTAGAAGCAAAAAAGATTCCTCAACATGCACTTTAAATCTCAGTTACAATATATTTAGAAAAACATTTTTGAGTTGTATTACCATTAATCTGATCCTTAGTAGATGCCGGCAATTGATTTAACACATCGCAGGTCGCTGTCTGTGTGGAGTTTGCAAGTTCTGGTTTTCCATCCACTGTGCAAAGACTTGCAAGTTGGCCCAGAGCGAGTGAGTTGTTTGTGTTTCCGTGTGTTCCCGGGCGGACTGGCGTCCTGTTCTGGGTATTCCCTGCTTTGCACCCTATACCTGTTGGGTAAGGCTCCAGAGCCTCCGTTGACCCTGAATTGGATAAGTGGTTTCAGGAGATAGATGCATTTTTCAGAATGGGGAATCATAAATATAGCAAAGTATGACACTGACGAGCAGAGGGAGAGAGATGCAAAAACAAACCGTAATTTCATAACTGAGGAAATGTAATGAGACAGGACGTCATATAATACTCCCCGTAAACCCTGCGCATGGCCTATTGCGATCATGACCACGTCTGGATTCACTCCAGCTATTAAATCATTCTACTCCAGGGTATGCATGCAGGTGCTGACAGCACTGAGAACATGCAGCGGCGGTGACCTACGGAAGCTCACGGTGAATCGCTTCAGGCATGTTTTCATTTCCGTGTGATGTGCATTTCCGTTTGATGGCTGCGGCCGGAATGGTTTATGGCGTACTGACGTTCTGCTCAACTGTCGGCCTATTTCTAATTATGTCATTATAGCATCAAGGGTGTGACGCACATAACTGTGCATGAGATTGGCCATTTGATGGCAAAATTGAAACGTTCACGTATGATGTTTATGACCTAATGTGTCATCTCTCTTTTTATGGCCGATGGGAGGGCGGGAACTCTTAATCACAAAGTTTACAGTGCGTCTTGTTCAGTCCAAAAGAATATATTTATGGGCAGAGTGACGTGTCATAGTAGTAGTGCATTAACCTATTCTCCCTGCCAGTGGGCAGCACTGTGTCAGACCGTATAAACATTCTGTTAAGTGTTTGACCTGGTCATGGATGAACAAGACAGGTTTGAGGCCTCAAGATAAAATATATAGATATTTTATTCAGTAAAAGGTTAAAAATCTTGTTGGTCTTCCAAGTGAAACAAAGGCCCTGCTTCTCTCTTTCTCTAATCTCTAGTCCAACCCTATGTCCGCCTGAGACCTGTTTGCTCAGCAAGCGCTCACTGTCTAATAGTCTCTCCTCTCCATGGCCACGTATATTGGCCGATCGTCCCCTGCCCCGGCTCTTTTAATGGTCTACTGAACCTCCAGAATTATATGCATTCAGCTATTAGTTGGCGGCAAGTAAAAACACATTGATGACGAACAAGTGGAAAAAGTGCTATTGAGGTATCACCGCTAATGCTTCGACAGGTAGCAGAAAGACCATAGACTGCTCTTTAAGTCAAAATCATGGTCAGTCAGGTGACTTTCTGGTTGTCTAGTAGTTGAGTAGGAGGAGTTCTAAAAATGGAGATTGAGTTTATTTCCTCTCTCTCTGCTCTTTTGCTTTGACAAAATTCTTCTTTCATTTCATTTAAAAATAGCATTGAACAGAAAGCCTTTTGCTACGTGAGCTGTCCAGGATTATCTGGCCAATGACTGAGTTAATCTCCAACGCAGATCTCCTTTTTCTTACTCGCCAGTTTTACTGCCGTCACCTCAGTCCAGGAATAGTGGTCAAAGTCTTAATTGAATTTGCCCTCGCTCAGAGATAATACATTTAAATCTTGAGCATTCATAAAGCACCCTTTTAACCCCCTTAATTAAAAACCGGTGTGTGTGTGTACATGTGTTTGGATTCATTTAACTCATTAATGACTGCACTTTGCCTTTCTATCTGGTTCAGGTCACTTCTGGTAACCTGGAGTACAAACAGGCTGGCGTTGCTCTCCCTGTTATAATGCCACAGTGAAAAATATCAATTCAAACAGCAGAGATTTTTGAAAAATAAAAACACATTTGCAGAGTCAGCTGAGGGATTACCTTACCTTTGATTAATGCATGTGTTTTGATTTATAAGAGTCATCAGAAAAGTCTACTTAAGTCTATGCAGTTTCATTCCTTGACACTTCAAGCCTAAAGCACAGGGAAATAGTGGCTCTTGCTATGGTCAGATGAACAAAGTAATGAACTCCATTGGTATTTCTGTTCCGATATAGACATATTTTGAAAGCAATTTCTCAAAGTCAAACAAAAAGCAATAATTCAAAATCAGGTAGTAAACCACATTTAGATTAAGACCCAGATTGCAGAAGGGCTACTGTCGCGGTCGGACGCTTAGGTTGGAAAAGTGTAAGCTCTGTAAGTGACTCCAAGCCAACGAATAATGTGATTTACACTGCAAAAAAAAAGCGTCCATGGCAAAGAATGGTCTAGACAACCGCACTGTGGGACCGGTGAATTCCTCAAAATGAGCAGGCGTCTACACTCATACAAACCCCACTACCCTGCTGTCCTGCAGGAGCTGATCACGTGGGGAAAGTCTAAACATTTGACTCAAGACGCTGTGAGCGTGGGCCTCAAAACGATAACAGCCACTTCATAAGGGATGCCTGACAGATGGACAGAAGGACAAATATATGCTTTCGGAAGAGTTTGTTTTCAAAATAATTAATTATTATTAAGCGATAAGTAAGACATGCGGCAGACGCAGCCGAACGCCAGTCATGGAGCATTTAAATATGTCAGTTCTATGATCTTTTCCTGCAGTGCAGGATATTTTCTCTAGCAGAGCCTTGGCTATGTTAAATAACAGAAGCGTTTTGGTGTTTCACACAACATTGCATCTTCGGTCGTCTGAGACCTCCAAGCAATTAAAAAGGGCAATTGATGCTTGAGCAAACTGATCTGAAAGTGCTAAGCACAAATGCAGGGAGGGTTTGCCAAAGTTGTGGGCAGTCCCTCAGAGATGCCTCGCAAAGCTGCTGTTCGGTCCTCACTGCCAAATCTCGGGCAGATTTAAATAAAAAGTGAGAAATGAGCCGAAACTTTAATAATCCTCAAACTGAAAAAAGCGCTTTGTAAACAACCAAGTGAAATCTTGAACACCACAAGTGATAGGCATCTTCTGGTTATAAAAACGACTTAATCATTCTTTCCTTTATTTTTCCTTATCTGATGTTTGGAGATGTATAACGGTTAGGCACGTATTTTAGAAGATGTGAAAATATTGTGACAGTGTTTTTCATGTCCAAGGACACAAGGAACTTAGTTAAGCGACCAAATTCAATAGCTGATCTAAGGTTAGAGAGGCCGGATCCGAGTAACAAGTGAGCGGTATATGCCAGCCTAACCTGGAGCAACGCAGAGCATCTGCTTTATAGTTAAACGTCACTAACGTCAAACGGGTCTCAAGTAGTTACACACATTCATTTATCCAAAGAACAAATGGTGCTATATGAAGGCTTCAGAAAGGCTTCATGAGCAGAAAGGCTGCCTGCTGATAAGTTCTTTACAGTTTCAGCTCTTACAGTGTTGCTATTTGAAGGCACTTCCTGATGGTATTCAGTGTAAAGGTGTTGTTTTCTCAGTTCGATATTTTTAGTTCTGGCTAATGTGTTGACCCGTGAGATACTTATTTTTTCTTACAGAACATTTAGTTTATGTTGCTGCTGGAGGCGAATGATAAACAGAAAAACAAGACGTCGTCGTACACAAACAACCGCGACAGCCCACTCACGAGCAGCGTGGCCTGTACATCTTCGATGGCAGCCCCGCTGCACAACACGGAATAGCAATGTTGCTGTGCATTTTAAATCAAACACGGAGCGTGGATGTCCTCTGTGTTTCATCATCAAAGTGGAATCTGTCTCGGCTATGAGACGAGTATATGAAGCAGATAAAACAAATCTTTTGATGTAAAAGAAAGTTGTTCAATCTAAAAGGGGGGGAAAAAATACTTAAACTCATCCTCCCAAAGCAAGGGTAGCAGTTTTCCTGCAGTTTTCACAGGCTTGCATCACTGTTCCTGAAACCTTGGCATCTGTGGACATAATAGAACCTAACAGAACCTACAAAACACCCACTTGTCTAAACTAAACGGCCGGTGCAGCTTAAATCAGGAAGAATGAGCACACAAACGAGAAATTAGCATACTCACACGTGGAATAAAGTGAACCTAAATTTCCACTAACATAGGCGGGGGGCTTGTGGGCCGTTTAGTTGATCAACTCGTACATTCGAGGGCAAGTCCTTCAGTGTTGACCATACAAATTTACCAGCAAGACGTGCTGGTAGCTTTTCAGGAAACTGCACGGGACCACACTCCATGTTTCGCTCCATATTTACACAGGTGACAGGCAGTGAGAGGACGGCACTGAATGGTCAACACAGATGCTGCAATGGCCTTAGCAGTCTGTGAAGTATCCACACTTCTCCCCGGGGACCATGCCATATAGCTACACGGTATGGGCAGGCAGACGCTAATTAACCTTAGTGTTAAGGAGTTTGGAAGGGCTTGATTCGGAGACATCCACCAAGTGTCACGCTATAAAAGCAGAGTTCAATCGTTTAGCTTTCATGCATCTTCGGAGCCAGTAGCCACCTCCATGTGCCATAAGGAACTACAGCCCAGCTGCCGTCCCCAGACAAACCCCATTAACTGAACTTGAATTTCCCGTGGCCCAGAATAGAGCAAATGTGGAGTGATCTCCTACATCAGGTCAGTTCGAGGAATTTTTAACTAAGAGAATGTTCCATGAAAATTCTACATTTCTCTCAGTTTTAGGACAGTTACACTGCAGACAAAAAAACAAAAAAAAACATATATAAAACAAACAGAGCAAAATAACCGACCTCTGATATATAACTAAATATTACCAAATATAATAATGAGAATAATAGTGACAACACTTTGTCTATATTGGGGTATTGCTCTCATTTGGGATCATTTCAGACTCAAATCACCGGGTATTAACTTGAATATGTCTACATGTGTCTGCGGTTGCATTTCTATACAATTCTTCTACTGGGCCCGCTGCTAAGGTTCCAGTCGAACTTACCAAATGCATGCACTCATCAGACAACTGTGGCATAACTCTGTGAGACGGGACAGTAGTCAGCATACGTACCAAATTGAGCTGGGCTGCTCAAGGTTTTCCCAGGTTGAGAACTGAGGACAAGAGGACAGACGTCGGCAGCTTTTGTTATCGAGGTTGATAAGTAGTTAAATATATTCTAATTGGTCTGGGTCGTCCGTTAACCATTCGTGTGGCTGTTTCCCCAAAAAACACAAAATAAAGCTTCCGGTGAACAATGCAGGCATAATAGGATTCCACCACAATGTAACGATGTCTTGGTTTTACTTGAATGCTGTAGAAACAATACGACCAAAAGAAAACAGAGACAGCATAAGACCCAGGACTAATGATTGCGCTCCTTTTCAGGCAAAGTAACCGAAAGCCACATGATGTCGCACAATGTTACTCATGGCAAATTATGTTCAGGGTTTTCTTCCAATGGTGCTATGCATGCCTTCAGCAGTCATTCATCTAAAGAGGGTCAGCTGGTCCCTGAGAAAGGCCATTGGGTCTTTACACAGTGGATGGCCTTCCTACCTTCTGAAAACCTCTGGCTCCATTTAACATAAAAATATAGGCAAACTGCTAACCATTTTTAATTTGTAAGTTTATATCGAACGAATGCAATTTATACTCAAAGCTGAAGTAAGAGTGTATACCGAAGAATATCATGTGACGCCACAGTTTTACCTCAAGGTACATTTTGATACAGAAGGATGCAGATTTTTTACCCTTTGTTTTGGGACTACTTTTTTTTTTTTGGGTTCTTCACACCAGAGAGGAAGCGGGCATTTAGCCATTACACTCTCAAGGTATTTCAGAGTTGTGTGATGAACATCAACTGGGCATTTGTACAGGGAGCAGAGCGTAACAACATGCTTGTGGACTCAATAAAAACCAACAGCAGTTTTGCTCTCATGTAATCAGGCTCAAATTGAACTTGTCCCCAGTGTTATATTGTCAACATTAGGAAGGTAAGAGGTCTGAGGCTTGCATGGAACAGGAAAACCCTGGGGCTTGCATGGAACTGAAGACCCAGTTCATTGTGACCCAATTGTAACCTCGACTGGTGTCTTCCTCTTTCCCGGAGGTTATAGCACGTTGACAGGTAATCTTAAATTCACCTCGAGACTGGGTAAGTAATTTGATAAGAAACATATGTGCACGATTATAAGAAAGTATCACACCTGTCGAAGTAGATTGCAGAGGAAAGCAGAACTGGATTCAATGAGAGTGGAATGCCTCATTTGTGTCGGGGATAAGCAATTAGTGTGGTTTAAATCCTACTAATATGCAATTAGTATTCTGAAGTGGGATACCCACAATTTTGTTACACAAAAATGTATACCTGGAATCCTGCTAAAGTCTGTGGCCAGCATTTTAAATAAACCAGATTATTTGAAAAAAATTAAATGAATTCCGCTGTCCATATTGTCCTTAGATTGCTATATGCAAAGTGGTACTGTATTTCTAATTAATGCGGGGGAGTTGAGGTTTCGGTCCCAATTTCAGCGCAAGACTAATTCCTCATAATCTCAGCCATGACTCCCAGGGGGCAGGACTGCTTCTTGTGGTGACACACTAGCTCATTGATGTCTTAAGTTGCCAACTGTCATTTATTCAACCAAGAAACCCATGCCTTCTGGTTAATTAGGTTGTGAATTCATACAGGCAATGTTGTCCAATGCTTTCCAAAAGGGAAAGGGAGAGTGTGTGTGTGTGTGTGTGTGTATATATATATAAATATATATATATATATATATATATATATATATCTGACCAACATCATTCTAGCTCAAGTTGCCCCAGTTAGTTGTTGGCTATACTTTATTAAGGGACCAAGTCAGGGACTGCTCAGTGTCTGCTCGGTAGCGATTGGCACAAAACTCATAGTAATGGCGAGGTGGACCTGAAAGGGTCCATTTGAAGGGAAGCAGCACAGATGGCCGTCTGAAGAAGCAAGCAGTGTGCGACGCGCGAGCCTTTAACACCGCTTGGGCTTTCACCATATGCCAACCTGTCGACCTCGGCGCTGTGCTCGCTCCCGTGGCTGCAGGTGTGAAAGTGTGCCACTTTCCTTTTGCCCGGGTGCGTTCTGCTTTCCAACATTAATCTTTTGCCGTTGCCATTTTTACAGTCCCATCAAAGACTTCAAGGGGAAATGGAACTTGTGGCACGGAACCAGGAGCCTATATTGACATTTATCTGCCGATCGTAATCATATTCATTGTTTCTAGAAATATGGGCATGGCTACGTTTGTTCACTTCACGGCATCTTTAAAGCCGTTCGCTTAACCATCCACCGTTATCAATTCTCAGGGTCCAATAATTAATTTGCTGCAAACGAACATAAGACTTTCAGTTAGGGGTTGTCATAAAAACTGAGTATTTTTTAGAATCGTTGGCCACAGTGCAGCACCCAAGAATAGTAGGTATGGCACAGAACATCCATTATTCTGCTCTTTCAAAAGTATAGACGTCTAAACCTGAGCTGGACCATTAACTTGCCTATTTGCAACTGTATTTAAGGACGAAATGTATCAAACGGTTGCTATTGTAGCATAAATCCCTTCTCATTAAGGTTTGGTGATATTTACTGACTTCTTTCAACTTTTTATCAGCATTTTTGTACATCACAAACCAGTAAGCTAATATACGTTAGGAAATTCTACAGAACACATCTGGTAGCTAGCTAGCTGGCAAGATTTTTTAATGTAAAAAAAAAACCAAACATTCTGAACATGAGTAAAGCAAAAAGGAGATTTTTAATTTAGCTCAATTCCTATTCTGAAGCTGATGTCAAAATTCTTTCCAAAAGGGAGCGTAAGTGTAAGCGATCCTGAAGGAGCGATTACCAGAGGAAGGTAAGGCCGAAGACGACTGTACAAGGAAGCTGTACTTAGCACAACATCACAGTATCTGTTGTTTTATTTCACACCATGATGGTAGTATGCTGTTCTCTTGCTTTTACGATAATTGATTATCTGCTATTCCTACTATTTGGCGAACCCCCAAGTTTCTCTTTGTAATTTGAATCCTGCTTCTTAGAACATCCAAAACTATCCAACTGGGCATTCCAGGTTGCAAATGGAGCCTTAACAGTGAAAATCTTTAGGAAAAAAATAGCATTCTAACCTGCAATACCAGCGTAATTTAGCATTGGTTATTTTATTGTGAACCATTTAAGAATATTACGACGTTATGTGCAATCCAGTAATATCTATCTACAATGCATTTATTTCCCTTTGAATATGTCATTTCTAACCCCAAACATTGGAGATTGTTTTTTTGTTTTTGCTACAACTGAGGAATGATGCCTTTACTGCTTAAAAAGAATGCTTATGTTATCAGATAGTGATATGTTGAAAGGTAGACACCAGCCAGAAACCCTTTTGAAATGTGGTTTGTCAGATGAAATGGAATTTGATGTGTCCTCGCGTTTGGTTTGGCTTCGAAGCAAACGACGGAGTGAGAATACAGATCCGCATTCTGGGTCTGGTCCAGTCAAAGGGAAGGAGGGTTTATCTGCTGCCAAAGTTATTCTCAACATAACCGCTGGGTCATGCCCTCAATTTAAAGAACAACTAAATCCAAACGAGGAACACCTTTCTTTCGTTACAATTTTGTTTTAGATATGGAAACAATGGTAGGCACGCACAAAACTATTTTCATTAAGTATCTTCAATATATTTTGCATTCACTTGTCCCCAGAAGTTATTCTTCTTAATATCAATCAGCTAGTATGTTTAATAAAAGCAAACATGGTGGAAAATATTTTCATAATTTCAATGAAATGAACAGTATAGATATAGTAAATATACAAACACACCATTTGCAGCGATTTTAACCATTTAACCAGTGTTTGTTTATGTTTTAAAGAATTAAACCAATTGCAATCATCACCCGGGTAGGTTTGGCTGCTAGTTAAACTAGTGGCAGATTCTTCCAATTGTTCCCCAGTCTGACGTTGTAAGTCACTGGGCTCTTCTGTACGGATCCTTCTGCTTCCTATGTTTGTGTATGGAGATTACGTGGCTGTGTGCTCGTGTCAGCAACAGGAGTGGCTGAAATAACCAAATCCACTCATTGGAAGTGGTGTCCACAAACTTCAGGCCATGTAGTGTATTTAATCCCATGAGAAGAAAATGTGTAACTAACGTATTTCGGTACAAAATGTGTTGTTTTACCTCAACACAGTCCTGTATGATAGAGTACTAAAACTTCTGCTCTTCTTCCATGTTTTCAAATACTTAATGAAAATAATTTTTAAAAATAAAAAATAAAAAATAAAAGTCACTTTTTGACTGCTGCTCTTGACCCTGACTAAGTTGTGTTTTAATAAAACATTATTTAAAAAAATAAATCCACAGTAACTAACTAACGTACAATTTCTAGCTAACGTTAATCTTTTCAAACTATGTATCTATATATATATATATATATATATATATATATATATATATAAAAACACAC
>JAOYSI010072241.1:12857-37323 GCA_025775065.1 Hiodon alosoides
CTTCCTCTGGCCTGTGTGGTGCAGGTTTTTTTCCTGCAGAGCGAGGACCAGCCCAATGGCCTAAGCGACCCAGCTGACCACAGCCGGCTGACGGAGAACGTCGCTCGGGCCTTTTGCGTGGCGTTGTGTCCGCACCTCAAGCTGCTAAAGGAGGACGGCATGGCTAAGCTAGGGTTACGTGTGACGCTGGACTCCGACCAGGTGAGGGCACCACACAATACCCTGTGGTTTTGCAGGTGCTCTCATGACTTACTCATTTTTAGTAGATAGTATCAAGGACCGCTTAGTTCATTGTTATTTGATAGAATTTTATGTAATGATAATCTGTTAGGATTGCATGTTTCCATTCATCAGAAGTTATCCTGGAAGTTAGAATAACCTCTTAAACTGCATGCATTAAAATACTAAAACGGTCTCTATTACGGGGCTCTGAATGTGACATGGTAAAGTGGGGTGGGGGGATTTTTAGAAGTGTCCCCCAAATTTTGTACTACCAAATTTAGAACACCTTATTAATTCTCACAATAGTTAGTTTGGGTTACTGATAGGCTTTTGAAAGGACTAGCCTTATATTAAACCATATACAAGGTTTAATCCACAGTATTTACACAATTTTCATTATAATTACACGTGTTTAATTTGACAATTTGACAAATAGAGACATAAGGTTTTGTCTGACCTCCAAACTATTGTGTAAATGCTGTGGATTAAACCATCCTGGTATAGTTGTCAAAGGCAACCCAAATGAAAATTGAAAAAACAACTTTCAAACTTCTCCAAACAAATATATCATATGGCCCAAGGCTAGTCCCTTCAGGACAAACCTTCTTTTTTACATCACGTCCCTTCCAGGGCTCTGTATTACCGCCCTTACTTTAAACTTAAGTTCTCATGAATGGGCAGCTAGTATTGTCACTTGCTGATGTGTATCCTGAAGTAATGTCACCTGGTCTTCGTTGCTGGGACCTTGTGGTGTGAGAGGGAGAGTTGCTGTATAACGTCTTCGTTCTGTGTTGAAGGTTGGGTATTTGGCTGGAAGCAACGGCCAGCCCCTGCTCCCCCAGTACATGAACGACCTGGACAGTGCTCTGGTACCGGTGATCCACGGCGGGGCTTGCCAGTTGAGTGAGGGGCCCGTAGTGATGGAGCTCGTCTTCTACATCCTGGAGAACATCTCCTAAAGAGGTCCACCTCGTCATCTGCCCGCCTCCCGTCTCCTGGCCTCATCCCACCCGCCCAGTCATGTGCACTCCCGAGAGCCTAATCGCTGTGCCGGAAAGCATTCCACCTTCTATGCATCATGCCCAACCTCTTTCTGGAACCAGGCAGCTGTGGGACAGCGAGAAAACTCGGCCAACGGGGCCCTGCCTTCCTCCTCGAACCCTCCTACTGGGCTTCCACGCAACAGTGACTACCCTCGGAACATCACTTTGTTCTCTCAACCCATAATTTTACTGTGGGGTGACGGAGGCGCATTTTAGGAGCGGTGCGTTCGGACCACTGTGTAGCACCTGCAACACCAGCTCCATGATACGGGACAGTCTTACTCACAGTGGGGATGACTTTCAGATGCAGTGATAGAAAAAGAAAAAAACAAAGTTCTCCATCTGGTGTGTTTTTTTTTTTTAGTGCCTGGGCTGACATTGCTCACGAAGAACAAGACTCTTACGGCTTCCAGTCTTGCCTCTTAGCTTTATAAAATAATCACAAGATGCTTTATCTCATGAAAGTTTGGTTTTTAGGCCGTGCAATCGCTCCAGAGCTTGTTTAGTCTGAAGCTTTATAGTGACTCGGGGGGGGAGGGAGACGAAGGGTATCATTTCAGCGGCGTATTATTTGAGATGGTCTCAAAGCGACTTTAAATACATGTACCCCTTGCCTCAACCCATAAGGTTTTGATGCTTTATTCAGACAATGTAACTATGAGCAGTTATGGAGGACACCCGCAGGTGAAAGGCGACACACCAGGTTGGAACCCGTTCATAGGGAGATGTGGACCAAGTGGAGAGAGTGCAGTAGACTCCATTAGCATGGAAAACCGGCTTTAACATAGCCTGGTTTGAAGGCAACAGGACTGTGGTCATCCGGAGAGCGGGTTCCATTGTGTGGGCTCACTCAAGGTTCATCTCATAGCCCGGTAGCTTCGGCTTAATCTACCACATTTCAAACACGCCCCTCCACCAGCTCTTAGCACTTAATCTCTACAGAAACCACTTCAAGAAGAAGAAACTCGAAACAAAAACCGCAAAGCAGGGCAATGGATCCCAAGCCATTGGAGAGGTAGAAAGAGCAAGCACGGAAATGCATACACATTGGTTGGTGCGGCAGTGCTGTGTGACGCAGGTCAAATCTCTGTGGATGTTATATTTTAAAAAAAAAATACAAAGACCAGCATGAATGTTATTCTCACTCAGTTGACTGACCTTTTTGTTCCTTGGCAGCATACCTTATAAGCCCCACGTTTGGCACATCAGTTCTATCACATCCGGCTTTTGGCTTCGGCACAACGTTGGCGCTTGTTTAACAGCTCTAAGTTTGAGTAAATGGGATGACTATGGCAGGTGGCACCGTCACCTCCGTCCTGGAAAAGAACACGTACCCGGGCGGAGTTGTCCCCTGCAAAGCGTCCAAGGTTGAATGGAGCTTGCGGCGGTTATCCAAAGTCTCAGATTGCTTGTGCAACAGCTCTCTGGCGACATGAATATCACAACTGGTTCCCTTGAGGTTACTGATGGTTTTAGGAACATGCGTTTAGTTTACCAAAGTGGGTTATTCAAGGCCTTGGGGCAGTGGCTGCTTATGAAGGGGTGATGGCAAATGATCTGTTTGAGGGGAACATACAAATTACTACAGGAAGTGTGGTGATCCACGCAGTAGGAAGAGGCAATTCCAGCCAGGGCAGGATCCCTCAAGGGTTTCCCCCCTCTCAAATTATCCAAATTGTAATCTATTTACACCTGGTATAGGTGAGGTTTTTTTTTTATATCCTCGTGGCCAAATTGCAATGCATGGGATAAGTAAAATACATTAAATATATAAACTAGAAAAACCATTGGCATGTTAACTAATAGAACAGGGTCAGGGTTAAAAAGAACCAAGGCCTGGCCTTCCTCTGTAAAGGAAATGAGACCTTCTTCCTATCTGTTAATGACAATGCTTTAAGAAACCGACCCTGTGTCTCCCGCTGCCTGGGTTGGTCTTTATTTGTGTTAGCCTGTGACGGCGCCACACTGGAGGTTTAGTAACTCCACCACGGGCCACCTGTTGGAAAGCCACATAACACCTGGGCTTCAGCGTTCCATTGAACAGGAGTGACAAAGTGGTGTTCTCAGACCATCCTCTGCTTTATTCCCTCCGTTTCAGCACAGTCGTATATTTACACACGCCTCCCCTCCCCCCCGTCACATTCAGGAGATGGAACTGTCCAAGGGCCCCATTAGTTTGGATTTTCTTATTGTTTTACCCACCCAGAATCCACCTCTGCATGCTTACAGAAACAAATGAGCTTTCTGTGGTCAAGCCTGGTAATGAACAGTTTCCCTCACCTCTGGAACAATTCAAGAGATGTCCCTCTGTACAAAACAAGCTGTAACCTTGAAAATGGGTGGATACATATTACAATGGCCCAAATATTAACATCAATCTAAAAAGGGAGAAAAACTAAATGTATTTAAAAGCCAAAAAAACTGTACATCTTTCTTTAATGAACACTACAAATGTCAATAAGAACAGTTTATTGAAAACTGTAGTATCTGTATAATAAAACTTATAGAAAAGTAAAAGGATTGCGTCGCTTTATTTCAGGGGATCTGATGGAGTAAATGTGAGCCTCCAGAGACCGCTTGGAAATTGGGTTTATTGCTTTACTGTTCACACACACATAGCGATACGTTGCAGCTGTTGGTCACTATGAATACGCCGTTATACTCCTACCCCAAAACACACCTGCGAGAATTAGAAAAGGGGGGGAAAACTATTTATTTCAATATGTATTTAAATCCAAGCAAACAATTGTTAAGATAAACTGAATGCCTTTTGAACATTGTAACAACAGTATTATCCGAGTGCAGGCATGGGAACGGGACCGCTTTCAATTAGCAACTGAATTTCACCTAAACACCCAGGCGATTCTTACTTATTCTCTCCTAAACAATGACCCGAGGGGCAAGGTGGAATAAATGGCAGCTTCCTAGGGCCCGCGTTTCCCATTCCTGTCCTAGGGAAACCGGTAATGACTAAACAAGGTGATAGGGTCCCTTCTGGTAGCTTTGCAGGCCTAATTCAGGTGTACAAAAAACGAAAGCGCTGTGCATTAAAGAACTGTTTTCAGACGACCCTCACAGTCGTGGGAACCCCATTAAAATGAAATCACGTGATTGGCTGAGAGCAAAACAAACAAAGCGATTTATGTTGGGAACATTTAAAATTCACATGTGAAATAAAGAAATGACCAAACACCCTCAGCAGTATAATAGTCTGAGGCATTATGAGATGGTTCAGTACCATTTACAAACAATGAAATTTCATGTTATTCTTTTAGTACTGTGAATGTAATAGACTGAGGCTTGTACCATAAGAAATAAACATTTTGGCAGTTTAAGACGTGTGTGTGTGTGTGTACACACACACACACACACACACACACACACACACACACACACCTCATTGCAAACGTAATAATCAAGGTGCTAGAGCTCCTAAGAGCATATTCATTATAACTAAATTGGCCACCATAATATCAGCTGTGGTTTTGTAAAAGAGATTTGGGTGCATTACAATAAAATAGCCACAGAGGGTGTTTTTAAATTAATATTACATTGAATACCCTGAAAGGAACATGAAAAACAGGCTTGGCTTATGTGCGCCCACAGCCTAAATTATTTTTTACCTGGTTCAACAGAAATACAGGTAGCTTTTTGCATCTTAAATATTGAAGCCTTCTATCCCAGCCGAATTCCATATCGGAGTCTCCCTGAAATCGAAAGTACTGTACAGCTAGCAAGGGCGTGGTGCTCGGCGCTGCACGTAACAGTTCCAGTAAAGGATCCAGCCCGAGCAAACTACTAGTACGTTGGTCCAGTTTTTGTGCAGAAACTGTAAACATGGTGAATTCACGGAACACATCGGCGTGAACCGAGACCACTCGAGGCAAGGTACTTGCAAACCAACTACTCTACAAACAAACAGCGTTAGGCGCCAACGCTGAAGCACGGAAACTTGCATAGGCTAATCACACAATTATTAACAGTCTAAGAAATAGCATGCTTTAGTGTGTCTGTCCCGTTTGGCAGCTAAAGGCAGTTTAAATATGCAAAGCCCCGCCCCCATACTTTGCATACTACAGCAACAGTGATAACTTTGGTATTAGTGCATAAGTGCATAGGTGCAGATCACATGTTCACTTACAACTCACTAGTCTCTTAGGTAGTAGTATGTAAGGGTAAACTTAAAATGACTAGAAATTTTAAAAAAACCTTTTGTGCGAGGCTACTATATCCTATGAACCCCATTTTAACCTTCTCTAAAACAACGTATGGAAGCGCTAAACATCATCCCAAATAGACACGCCTGCCTTGTCAGGGTCCCATCACTGTTAACAGGAGCTCGGTGTCTTTCTGTGTGCAGGATGCCGTGAGGGACTGTGCCTGGTGGTGCACTTTCAACGCATCAGTCAGGACCTGAGCAGCTTCAGCAACTGGCAGCCACACTCTGAACATTCCCGCTCTCTACAACTTCCAAACCCACCCTTATAAGGGTGGACAGGGTGCCTCTCCACCTGGAAAAAGTTAAGTTGAAAAGGGTTAAGTTAAGGCTCTTGGCAACATAACCATCATGTAATCCACATGACAAAAAAAAAGAAGAAATGGTCAAAACGATACCTTGTGAGGCATCTTCTGCTTGCAGCATTGTTTATAGAGTAACCTACAGCATGAAAGGGGAAAAAGGGAAATATCTGGGTAAAAGGTTATAGAATGAAGCAGTGCTGAAATAGAGAGAAGCTTGATGGTTTGTAAGTCAGGACTCCAGTTTATCTTACAGCTACCCGGTGCTCTATGGTGGCATTCATCAATTCATTAATGTTGGAGGGCAAGTTGAAATTAAGAGGCGCTGAACATGTTCTGTTCTCTGCGCTCTGTGGGGGTTAAGAGGACTGGGAGTAGAGTAAACTCCTACCTTTGGCTTACCTAGGATGAGCTGACGCTTTGTAATCGTAGGTTGAAGTCCTACAATGATCTACGACCAGCGAGCACTCTGCGGTGTATCTATAAGCAATGTGAACTCCTACCTGAGACTGATCTAGGACCAGCCAGCGCTCTGTGGTGGTTTGGAGGTCCTGTCCACTGAGTGGCTCCCGCAGACGCACCCTGACCTCCAGCAGGCCCCCCGTGGGTTTACGTCCCTCGATCACCTGATCAAACAAACAAAGTTCATCAACCCCAGTGCCTTGGTACTGCTGTCCTAACTATGCTGACTGTTCAAAACCCATATGCCGAAAGCAGAGCAATGCTAAATCTAGGGACATTACTGGACTAGGACAGATAGTCAAGGAGAACGCTATAAGCGTTTCTCAAAGCACAATCACACTTTGAAATCCTGCAAAGGCCCAGGAGTCCTCAGGGAAAATACAGCTGGAACTACAGAGAGAGGGAGGACGGGAGCATCGTCTAAGCCAGCAGCTTTCAATCCCAGTCTTGGAGCCCTCTTGTGTATGCTGCTTTTTATCCCAACCAAGCTCTTATCAATCAGAATTCATTGAAATTGGGGTTGGTATTTGACATATTTTTGATGTGTAATTTGATATTAGTAATATTAGCAATTTTACTGATTAGGTTTAAAAAAATAATAATAATTAAAACAACCATTTATGCCCAATTAACTTAACGCATTTTACATTTTCTCAAGAAACAATTTACTACAAAAACGAGAGTATAAGTTTCTTTCAAAACACCTATACCATGTTTGTCCTCACTGTCCTCCGTTTCTGAAGCGTGATCTAGTATTTGCTTTTGCCATCAATAATTGGCTTTTCAGGTTTAATTTAAATTTGTGCATCATGGAATGCTATTAATTCTGTTCAGACGTAATGTAGTGAAAACCACTCAATACAGAGGTTGTCATGGCACATGTAATTATCCACGTTGAGACTTAGTGGAGGCCTGCAAAAACAGATCTCTGAATAAGCGTCTGGCTAGTCTTCATTCACTTTCCCCTCACCTCAACGATCTCCCGCACTTCGCTCTCCGTATCCAGCTTCTCTAGCTTTAGGTGGGCTGTTCCCAAGGACTTGTCACTCCGCAGGAAGCCCCTGTCAAACACAAGGCCCGATGTCACCGGTCGCCCTTCGAGAATTTGTAACGGTAGAAGCAATGTCTGCTCAGCAGTTTACATACACATAGCATCTTCAAAAGGTGTCTTAGCATTTGGTTGAGATGTGTGCCAAACCAAAGGTGGGATTTATATGGAATAAAAACCACAGCACTCTTACGAAGAGCCTTCCAATTTAAAAAAAAACAAAAAAACGGTAGCGGTTGTGGTTCCTTCCCAAATCCTCCCAGCGAGGCCCCCGAGCCCACAGGCCACTCACCCTTTGTGAAGCAGCTCTAGCTTCAGCCCCTTGGACTGGACCACCCTCCTGAAGCCACGGTGATTTCGGTTGATGGTCAGCTTGAAGCTCTGGTTGTACTCTGGAAGAAAGACGCGGAGCGTGTCAGAGGCAATTCCCCGCGGCGTACATGATGCCCCGAGACAGCTGTCCACACAAATCGCTGTAACAGAGCATTTATACCATCACGGGCAGCAGGTCGACATCGCAGAGAGTCACTGCTTATCGTAGCTGTAGTAAGCAGTGAGCTGTAGGCCACAATTACCTGGACAGTTGGTGTTTTTCACAACAGTTGTTTTATGCTTCTGTGGTTGCTCCTGGGAAAATAAAACCGGATACATTTTGTTAATGATAAACTTAGAGTTACACAAAGAAAGCTAAAAAACAATAAGAATAATGAGTTCGGAGCAAAAATTATCCTTGGAGCTGAAATTAAAGCATGATGTTTGACAAACTGCACTGGTGATCAATGAATGACATGGCGATTAGTGTGTAAAGTAGTAATGACCCAATATTTTCAGGAGAACGTGAGAAAGGAGATTCAAGTGACTAATTTGGAGATAGAAGTAGCACATACTCACCACACTGGGGTATGGAAATTCAAACTTCACAAAGGCGTCCAGATCGTTTGTTGCTACACCTGTGAAAAGCAGAACAGCAAGCATCCGCTTAGATCATCCAATGGCAATGGCCTCGCTTTTTTGCAGATACTTAGACAAACCTCCTGGAACCTCCCAAACCTTATGGCAGACATTGGGCATGGTGCCATACCTTGAGGAGCTGGAAGATTCATTCCCTTAACTATCACCACCACCATCTCTGTACTGCTGAGCTCTGGGAATATCCTGCAGGAAACACACAAGAGGAACATTGGCAAGATTCTTTTAACAGGGAGAGACGGGATAAGTCAATAGAGATGGGCATCACAGAGTGTATTTAGCAAGACCTTCCTAAATATCAGTTGCATCAGTTATGGTGCAATATTTACACAGTTCTCAAAACGGACAAAACCCATCACAACTGCTAGCAAGGGCTGTTTAAAAGTAGATGAATGAGAGGAAAATAAGATGTTTAGGATGTTTGCTCAGAACTACTATCAGACAGGTTACCCCCTGTTCCCACCTGACGGTACGGTAGGTCCTCTCCTCAAAGTGATGTTTTGGGGGGTCCAGCCCCTGCGCCTGGGAGAGCTTCAGGATCTCCAGGCTCTTCTTACAGCTGTCTGCCATCTTCTCAAACCTGAGAGGCGAAAGGGGCGCACACGTGAAACCGCTTCCTGCTGGTGAGAACAACGTTGGAATGTATGAAGAAAGAAAAATAAAATAAAAATCCATGTAAGACCAGGGATGACTCATTGGCGTGCAGATGCCATTTCATTTCTACCTGAGGGAATCCCCTCGAGGAGGGCGTTTTGTGCACGGTAATGTTCCAGCATCAATCTTGTTATAGAACGAGTTCTCAGAAACCATGAATAGTACGCGTTCCAGATGCAGCTCTCTGAATTAGTGAATGTATTCCCAGACTCCGCAACTCATCGCAATAATCAAAACTTTCCCTGGGGAGGTCGTCGTTCTATGTAAAGACTCTCCTGCTTCAGCCCGTTTGCTGCTGGACCTTGACTGCACTGCGAGCTTTTGACGGAGATTTGGCACGTGCTTACTTTGTGGTCTCTGCGATACTGCCCAGGTGAGTGAACTGCTTGGAGTAAGTCATACATTTCTGAAAAGGAGAAGAGAAGTGGCAGGCCGTTTAAACCAGTACATCACATATTTTGAGGGCGTAGTGCAGAATTAAAAAAATATATTTTTAATAGTTTGCACTTGAACTATATTTCTGATATGTTTACAATAAGCCATCATAGCTATGGTAACTCCTCTTTATTCTGTTATTTTGCAAGCAGGCAAGTCCAATGTAGATGGACAGAGCCAGCTGAATTTTCAAAATATGACTGTGGGGGGAGCGACTGTCCCACTGCAACCGCAGTTACCCAGACATAACTTCGCTATCTGAGCAACACCTCTCCACAGACAAGTGGCAGTGAACACACCCTGTGCAAGTGGGAATTACAGCAGGGACCTAGTCGATCAATTCTGTTGTGAGCACAGGGGATCACCTCGTATTGTTCCTTCAGCAGTTTGGCCAGCTGGGAGTAGACCTCTTCCACCTTCTCCGAGACCTGAATGTCACTGTGGTGCACCAGGATGAAGTCTTCATCCTCGTCCCCGGGCGGTGACGGCACCTGGGGAGAAATGATTGGTCCACAGACGAGATGATGCAGCACCTTCTGAATGCAGCACCTGAGCTGAATTTCAGCTCTGTGGCGTGACTGGCATCTTTGCCTCGTGCACCGTACCCACCTTGGAGATGTCGATGGTTTTGCCGCTCTTGGCGGCCTCAATCATGGGCTGGAAGCCTTTGGCGGTGCGCAAAAAGTTCTTAGCTTGCTCCAGGTCATTCTTCTGTTTGGCCTGCCGGGCTGCCTTAATGTACTGATTCCGGCGTCCCTCCAGGAAGTCCAGTTGCTGCTGGGCTGTGTGGAAGAGGAAACAGGAGGGAGAGGGTTACAGAGTTCCTACATACTACTTCCATAATTCATCCCGGAAGCTTCAAAGGTGAGTTGGAGAACAGCTCCAACTCACCGCAAAGAAGTCTGGAATCAGAAGTAAGAGTTCAGATGCTCTCTTGTGACTTTAGGTTTCGAGAGAGGCAGGACTGACCTGTGGAGGAGAGTCCCTCCTTAGGAGACGGCTTCTCTGCCGAGGGCAAAGGGGCCGTCTTGTGGGCGAGCACCGAGGGTGGCACAACAAGCGTAGGCTTCTTAGGTTTCTGTGGGGCAGACGGTTTGTTCTGCAAGAGTAGAACCAACGGGTGTGAATAAACTGAAGGTTTCCTATAAAGCATTTATAATGAGTTTGTGCTATTCATCAGATGGTGCATGAACAAAGCAACTCCTACACTGCGAGACACTGAGGTTTCCCTCAGCATGAAGGAGTAACTGTTGACCTTATCAGTTTCCATTCCTTCCCCGTCATCTTCCTCCGATTCATTAACCTCCTCAGAAGCCAGCTTGTTCGCAGCCTCCAGCACTGCAGCAATGCCCTGCTCTGCTCCTGTCCCAGCTCCCTCAAATCCAGGGATAGGTGGAAACCCTGAAGGAACAAATCAGGACAAGTAGTTATACATATAGATAGATATCTAGTGGGAATAGAGGATCTATTCATCATTGTCAACAAATAAGATCAAGCTTTGTTATGTGGGCTTCCAATCAAGTAAAGTTCAGTTCAACTGAACTTAATAATTCAATGCAAAAAAAAAGTGTGGGGGAAAAGCCCGGGGTGTCTCTGCACCAAAACCCAGAGTGTAATAGAACTCACCAGGCGGGATGGGCAGCTCTTCATAGTTGACCGCTCTACCTGCTTTGTGTGAGCGAATGGCATCCTGGTATTGCTGCGGGGGACAAAGAGGCCAGAGGAGATATGAGAGGTCGGACCGCCCAGCCTCCCACACATCCCACGTTTCCTCATAACACAGCCAAGCAGCTCTGACCTTGGCAATGCGCTCGTGCATGCGGGCCTTGCGGGCGTCCCCGCCAGCCTTGGCCTGGCCGCAGGCCTCCTGGTACTTGGCCATCCTCTGTTCCAGAGCCTCCAGGACACTCTTTGGCTGTGGAGGGGCTGCTGGAGGAGGGGAGTGGGTGTTAAAACCAGGTACAGAAGCCTAGGTCCATGTGAGAGCGGAGAGGCAGACGTGTCGGTTACCTGGTGCGGAAGAAGCAGGAGATTTGGCGCTGGATGTCTGCACAGGTGCAGACTCTTTCCCAGCACTGGGGGGTGACTCACTCCCCTTAATCTCTACTGCTTGGGAGCAAAGTGACAATGAAAACCCATTTGCTTTTTGGTTAAAAAATGTTTTTACTAATTTAAACAATATTAACAGTACTATTACATCCGCTTCAAAGTGTGTCACGAATCGCGCTTGCACATCAATCGCAGTCAATGCACAGGTACGGTTGCGCGTTCCGATTATTTATATTCAAATACGGGAGGACTATAAAAGCTGTGACGGCACAGGGAAACGGTCCTGGGGCATCGTTATTCATCAGTGGCTTCACGTTAACATGCACGCACCACTGTCTGCACACTGGACTAATCTGATTATCAGGCTTTACCTCCGGGAGGCGGGGGGATGTTGCTCAGGTCAACTGGCTGCCCGTTTGCCAGCGCTTCAATCACGGCGTCGAATCTCTGTGCCAAATTCAGGAAAACAAGGCTCTTGTTTAACTCCTACGAGCTCAGCATACTTCAGATAGCTCAGGAAACATTTGGAAAGGAACTACCACTGGGAACAAACTGTGCATAGATCTGATGTCCGGTTTGGGTCTGTTTGTCATCCCATACCTGACACTAAATTCATCACAAAATCATTGCTGGTAAAACTAATTTCCCCTAATATTTTAGTCAATTTATTTCAGATAAACCCAGTTCCGAAAAAAAATCCAGGCCCATCCTGGTTTTTTTATTTAGTACTGCATTCAAAGTATAACTCCTTGAGTATATAGCTCCTTGAGTCCCGCCCGACACAAAATCACCTTAATAAAGAAAAGGCCGCACTGTTACCTTGCTTGTCTTCACGAGCTGCTTGGCCTGCTCCAAGTCACCAACTTGCTTAGCTCTGACAGCTGCCACCCTGTACTCCTTCTGTCGCTCTAACAGCAATACCCTGGATGCTTCCTGTTCGGTGACTGCGAATTCAGCCAATAAAACACAACGGGCGGGCAGCAGTTCAGCAGGGTTCACGTGTATTTACCGTCTATTTACATAAATACACAGTCAAGCAAAATAAACGTCCCTTCAGCGCAAACTTAAGACTTGGAAATGAGAGTTGAACTCACGACTTAGATGCTAAGAATCCATTATTTGAAAAAGCTAATGAAAGACCAATTTTATGTTGGGTTTCCAAGCTGAAAAATGTGCCAATTTGCACTGACCAACAGTGGTTAGGGGCGTGCCTAATACAGGTATTCAGAATAATCCTAAAGGTGTAGTCATTTAGTATGATTACTGTTGATTTATCAGGTGATTGTCAAACAAGACAGTAGGCACAAACGGTAAGAAGTTCAGGGAGAATTCACACAAAACATATTTTAGTTGTATTGTAATTGTAATCAATGCTGTCCCGGTTTATAGCCAAAATCAAAATTTACTATGCCTTGATCCTACAGATATTTTCGACTATTTGCCGTATGTTTCCATTACAATCTTGTTTGCAATCGATCATTGTTTAGTATGGTATGGGCGGTTTACATTAAGTATGGCGTCGGATAATCTCACACGCGACAGTTTTCAGAACTTGAGAACTTTGGCATCGAAACTTTGGCTTGAAAACTAATTTTTAAGGTTCTGTGGAAACCCTGTTAAAAAAAAAAAAAAAAAAAAAAAAGGGGAAAATTTAGATTTACACCCCCCTCCCATTATAGCGAGTTACAAACTCACAGGCTTACATACACAGACTGATCTCGCCGGCACAGATCACTTTTTAACCACGCGTGTTAAGCCTCTATCATCCCGCAGTTGTCACTGGATTCCTCGAGGTGGCATGAAAAAGATCTGAGTGCTGATCTGCACTCACCAGCATGGGACTGGACAGTCTTCCCCAGCGTTTCCTGCTCAGGTGTGGCCAGGCTGCTCGATGCAGGCGTCTCAGGGCTCTCAGGGGTCAAGGCTGGGTCCTCACCGTTGGGCTCTCCTCCAACCTGCTGAGTTGCAACCCCCGTTTTCCCCTGCAGCTCCGGCGACACCACCTTGGGTGAAGCAACACCGGGTGGCCCAGAAAACACTGGAGGGGGTATGTCAGCTTCATCAACTTGCTTCCCTTTCTTCACTGATGAGAGCATGGTCTCCAGGGTCTGCACGTCAACAAGAAAGGTGCCAAGTCTGATGTTTACCATGGCAATCAACCCACGCTTGAAGTCACTGTTCCAGTTTAATCTTAAGTTTTACCAGCACCTCGGAGCCCAACCCACCTTTAGGCCTCTGTCGTATCGCCGGGCTTTGGACGACTCCCCCGCCGCCTTAGCATTGGCCACCGCAGTCTTGTATGTGTTTATTCTCTCCTCCAAGGTATGCTGTAGACCGCCAGGAATTGGAGAGACTTTCGTCTTCAGTAGAGAAGAACAAAGAAGCTAGTAATGTACATATCGTTTCATTCCATGCAAAGGTCCCTGGTGAACACACCCTATATACAAGACTCACTCAAGGAAAAAAAGCTGACACACATTTTATCTACGTATAAGCATGTTCATCTGTTAAATGCAAATTCACATAAACTTCCCCTAGCATGTACATTGCTTCAGTCTTCTTTGAATTAGAAATCTTCTCTGCTCTCTCAGACACTGTTTAAGGAGTTTTCAAATCTGTGCAAATACTAAATTTGTGTTAAAACAAAGCACGGCCTGTGGGAATGGCAGAAAAAACAAACAGAGAAACAAGTAACTCATTCATTTACGGCTGCAGAATTGTAGAACACATGGGCAGAACCCTGGAATAGAAAATGTTAGCTAATTTTTTCCATTCCCAAAATCCACCCCCATTTAACTCGACTTAGACTATGTTGGAGACACATTTAATTCTGAATGTTACCACAAAAATGTCCTGCAGATTTTTGCACAAAATTTTTGTGACAATGGTATGCAGCTGAAATTCCATGTGAATCATTGTTTAATACCTTCTGTGGTGAGTCAGGAGTTTCTGCAGGGGATGTCTCCAAAGCATCAGTGGAGGGGCTGGACATGTCATCATCATCATCATCATCTTCGTCGTCGTCTCCACCCACTACTTCCTGTAGCTCAGCCTGGTGTGGAAGGCCACACCAGACACACAGAAGTAACAACACATTTAAGAGTGCAGTGGTGGTTAAACGGCTGATAAAAGATTTTTTAAAAGTTGTTACCAATAAGTCTTCGTTGTTCTCCAGATCCTCGTCGTCATCATCATCATCGTACACATCTCTCATGCACTCTTTGGCCAGTTTCTCTATATCTTCCATGGGTAGGGGAGCTGTGACAATTATTTTCGAAGTAGATAAGGTTACTAGGAACAAACCAACTGAAATACATGCTGAAAATAAAGCTTTCAATAATGACAATAAGAGTTTCACATAACAAAGGGTAGCAGTGACAGTGAACAACACATTTCTGACTTACTCTTGGTTTTGGGTTTTCCAACAGAGGCTGCTTTTTTCCCAACAATAGCAGCAAATTCTGCCTCCAAGTCTGGGTCATCAATATTGCTGTCCATGGCCATCATTTTCTCTGGGTCGAGGTCCACGAACAGTCCCATCTGCCGAAGTGTTTTCCAAGGAATAGCCCCACATTTACAACACAATATTGTCCACTCCGGAAACGTTTCAGTCATGTTTATAGCTGACATTTTAAAGCTTGTGCAAGTTTAGTAATGTATGGCGGCTGGTTGAACAAGAAGGAAACTTTCTCGGCCTGTTAGTTCTGATAAACTATCATTTCGATCTAACACCGCTACTACTCATCAA
This sequence comes from Hiodon alosoides, assembly GCA_025775065.1. Lineage (NCBI taxonomy): Eukaryota > Metazoa > Chordata > Actinopteri > Hiodontiformes > Hiodontidae > Hiodon > Hiodon alosoides. The sequence continues at coordinate 28,006 of JAOYSI010072241.1, forward strand.
AAAGTAAATTTACATGGTTATCAATTCCGTTTCCCACAACCTGAATGAGAACTTCCTTATGTATTTTGCAAGCAAACGGCCACCTGTTTCGCTGCAGCGGCACCTTGGCCTTTGGACAGGGGGGTTCTTCTGTTCTTTCTACCCAACATGACGCTTGGCCAACTGGAACCAACAGATGAACAACAGTCGTAACAAAAATCTGTAAGAAACAAAATCGCATTAATTCACTTCCAGCGTAACCAGATCACGTCGGTTGCCATTATGAGGAAAAGCAGTGGAAGAAATATTTACTTTACCGGGAACATATCGGTTAATGTAACGGTCCTAGATCCAGTTAAATGTTTTAGCTACGTTGGCCAAAAACCTGTATAACAAGAGAGCTACTAGTCTTAAATGTAGCTAAAAATTTTTTAGCTTCTTAGCTTAAACAATTGTAGAACTCCTAGCCAGATTTCAAAGCCAATAAAATTTAGCTCAATAGTCTGCATACCACAATTCACCCGTTAAAATATGAAAATATAGTTTGACGTTATGTATTGTATAATTAAATTTCAAAAACAGAGGTTTAAAATATATCTTGCTCGGTATATTGTCGCCATGCCTAGATAAACCACAATCAAATAATCGCAAAATATACCATAAAATGGGAGGGGGAAACATACCTGTAAATTATTTATGCGCAAATGTTTCTGGAAATCCGAACTAAATTCACAAAGCTAACTAATTACATATGTTTTCCACTCAGGCACATACTGCTAAGTAAATCGGTTGTTGTGAACACTGAGCACTGCCCAACAACGCGGAAACATGTGATCTACAAATGACATTGCACTGTAACGAATCATTGAGAGCGACACCACGAGGAAAGGTCATGCAATACATTTTACCTATGCCATTCAATGCTATGGATTTATTTTGTCTTATTATGGATATATTAGTAAGAATAATATTTGTCATCGATTAATTTAAACACGTAGTAAGGTAAACTTTGGCTCCATTTGCGTCACTGCACCTTGATAACCAGAAGCCCATTGCAGAAATGATTCAGAACATTAGCTCTTCTAAGCTGGTCTTCCATCTCTTCACTTTAGATAACCGGATGCTGGTTCACTTCGTGCATTTTTGGACACTGACGTCCCAGGGTTTCCGGCCAGGGCGAGATTCGAACCATGCAAAATGTATTGGACACCGGCCTTTGCTGAAGCTATAGGAAGGTGTCAAACCCAGGCAGCAATGGCTTCTGGGTATCAAGGTGCAGTGATGGAAATGCTCTGAGTCAAAGTTTACGTTAGTCTTACTCTTCCTGAAATTTGACATGCAGTGTTCTCGACTATGTTCCTGGTATTTGCTTATATATGACTATAACAACAAATACCCAATACCTTTTATGTACAGAATATTCTCAATTGTTGAGGTTTTACTTTGTTGTGGTGTTTCATTTTTGTTATCAGGTAGAGATAAGCCATTTAAAGTAAAAATATATGTGTGTGTGTATACTGATAATGCGTGCAATAGAGGGTTACATTTGATACAAGTTATTTTTGATTAAAGGAAAGGAAATCATCCCTCACTCGTGTGGTACGTTTTAAAAGTCAAGGATGTCAAGGGTAACGGTGGCACTAAAAGCTGATCAAAAACTGGAATCACTAAATATGGGTCGATATGTAGACCTAGAAGATCGATATTCACCTGTGGGAACTCGCTATATATATCATAATCATACATTTACTCGGCAACGCAAGGGTTTTTTTTTGTTTGTTTTCCTTGCATTGTTGTCACAATGCACTAGAAAATGACTATGCAGTAGGTAGATTAAGCTCTGGATTGCTATGTAACAACATCTAAGAGAATAAATAGATCAATCATTACTAAAAAAATAACAAGCTGGATATAGTAAAACGAGCGATGTTCTATAACTTTTATCTTTTCGGTCTAAGTTTTTCATTTTATAACCTATTAAAGAACGTTATTAATACAACACCCATATTCAGACAACAATTCAGTATAAGGAGCCGAGTCAAACATTAGAAAACTACAATATCTATCCATTACACAAATTTTCTGCAGTTTTCCAAATATAAACACAGGCGGCCATCTTTAAAGACCTTCCAATTAGATTAACGTATAGTACGCCGGTACCAGGGTAACCAAGAAAACGCTGTTTTGAATTCACCAATCAGGAGAGCGCTACGGATAATTTAAAATGGTCCTTCCCTGATCGGTTAGAAATGACTTGGGAAGTTCGGTGTTCGTAAGCTAGCGAACTGTGTGGATTTTAAGTTGCTAAACGGGGACGGATTTCATAGCGAGAAATTGTACTTGGATAAAAGCTTTGGTGAGTTAGGCAAATGAGGGAGACAAGTAAAGTAATGCTTGACTCTGCGTTGAAGTTTGCATTTATTTGTCTTTTAGGTTGATGGTGGATTTCCTTTTGCTAGCTCGTTATGTTAGGACTTGTCGGTCATTAATCAAGCCAAAAGCTTGTCTTTTTCAACATTGTGTTTAATTAAAGGAACGCGTTGTACTGTGTTCGGTGAATCGAGTTAAAAAAAAAAACGATTTAAAAATCAACCTCCTGGTTTGACACGTGTTCTCGTAGTTCATATTTAGCCGCCCAAGACTATAGAATTCGTATGCTCTTTTGATACAGGATTGCGGGATTGCTCGACATTATGGCTCAATTCGTGTTCGAGAACGATATGCACAGCATTCTGAAGCTGGACATGCCCATCACGAACGCGCCCATGGCTAGGTGGCAACGGAAAGCCAGCTCTTCTGGGTCGGTTTCTGCCAATACCAGCGCCCTTTCACCGGGAAAACCTGGTGAAAGATCTCTAAGTAATTCTAAGACCCCAAGTAAAACGCCAGGTAAATGATCGCAATCGCCTTGTAATCATATTGCTCTCTTTGACATTGGAGCGATGTTGACTTGGCTTTACCATTTTAGCACAATAACTAGAGGGATTTAGTTTTGCTCTGGCTGCTATGTTAGTATTGTTTGTTTTGTAGGCAAGAATGGAAAGATGCAGTGCACCCCCTCCAAAGCAGGAGGTGATCGTTTTATACCCAGTCGAAACAGCAAACAGATGGATGTTGCCAGTTTCCTGCTGTCGAAGGAGAATGAGCCTGTGGACTCCAGTGTATCAGCTGTAAGTGGCCGTGTGTGTGTGTGTGTGTGGGGTGGGGGGGTGTTATTGTGAGCTTGTTAAGAAACATCTCTTCTTGCAGGAGAACCAGAAGGCCTGGTCAGTGACTCTTAATGGATATGACATTGAAGAGGCAAAAATCCTGCATTTAGGAGGAAAACCCCTGAATGCCCCCGAAGGTAATGCTGAGCCTTCAGAAGTGGGTTTAAAAAAAAAAAAAAAACTTTGATGCAACACATGCTCATGTTTATTTTTCTGTCAGGTTATCAGAACAACCTGAAAGTTCTCTACAGTCAGGTTCCCACTCCAGTGTCGTCAAAGAAGACAAGATACATCTCATCAGTACCTGACCGAATCCTTGACGCTCCAGATCTCAGAAATGATTTTTGTAAGTGCCTTTTTGGATTATAGCTCTAGGGCTAATTTGAATCCTGATAGCTTTTTTGTGTGTTGCCCTAAATATGATCTTGTATGCATCTGTAGATCTAAACTTGTTAGACTGGAGTAGTCAGAACATCCTGGCTGTTGCGCTGCATAACAACGTATACTTGTGGAATGCCACCCATGGGGACATCACGTTTCTGATGAAGATGGAGCGGGAGGAAGACTACATCTGCTCAGTGTCCTGGATCAAAGAAGGAAATTTTTTGGCGGTTGGCACAAGTGATGGCAAAGTGCAGGTAACATCCCAATTTCCTGTTTCAGAATTTTGGTGCTTAATATGATGCAGTCTGGGAGTCCTAAATGAAAATCTGTCTCTCAGCTGTGGGATGTGGAGAACCAGAAACGACTACGCTGCATGTCCAGTCACGTAGCAAGGGTGGGCTCCCTCAGCTGGAATAACCATATCCTGTCCAGGTGAGGGTTTGCATTTAGACGGTGTAGCGTGCAGCAGGAAAGGCACTTTTTTCCCCTCACAATTAAATTGTGACTTTGCGTTTTATTCGGTGGAGCCGAGTAACGACCAACAAACAAGCCGCCCCTGGTCCCTCACGGGGATCGCGTTAGCTGAGAACGGCGCGGTTTATGGTTTTCTGTCTTCCTGCCGTGCCTCTGCCAGCTCCAAAACATGTCTGCCTACTGGGAAAACCAGGTTGTTAATACAGGCTGTTAATCGGCTAGAGTCCCAGCAGGTGTCAGCGGTTGTCAGTCTACTCTCACGTCTCCGTGAGACGGACATGTGCCACATGTCTTGGGGCTGCTGTTCCATGGGCCTAGCAGAATTGGCCACCTGTGAATTTTTATTGTATGCTTGAGATCTTGGGTTTGTGTAGTAGATATGGACAATGCTGACTTGGGCACCAGAAAGCTATAAGTTGATATTTAGACATGCTTTGGCGTATTTGTGCTAAAACTGTGCTTTGTATGGTAGTGGTTCCAGGTCTGGTCACATCCACCACCATGATGTAAGAGTAGCAGACCACCACATTTTCACATTAACTGGACATTCTCAAGAGGTCTGTGGGCTCAAATGGTCACCCGATGGAAAGTACTTAGCCAGTGGGGGAAACGACAATTTGGTCTACGTGTGGCCAGGCGTGCAAGAAGGCAACAGTCAAGCTGCCGTCAACTGCTTCAATGATCATCAAGGAGCTGTGAAGGTGAGAATCGTGGCTTTTTGGCCCCTGTGGGTGTTTTACATTTTAAAAGCATGGATTCTAAGGAAAATTCCATCTGTAGGCATTAGCCTGGTGTCCATGGCAACCCAACATTCTTGCATCAGGAGGGGGTACCAGTGACCGACACATCCGCATCTGGAATGTTAACACTGGTTCTTGCATTACTTCGTTGGACACCCAATCTCAGGTAGTAGAATCCCAATTGCATGCTGCCACTTATTTTTGAACTGGCTGAAAGTGACCAGGTGATCTCTCGTTTCAGATTTCTTCTCTAGTGTTTGCCCCGAACTACAAGGAGTTGGTTTCGGGTCATGGTTTTGCACATGATAATCTGGTTATCTGGAAATATCCCTCCATGACGAAAGTGGCCAAGCTTGTAGGTAAGAAGCGCTGCCCTTTAGTCATGTTCTGTTGGAATGCAGTGCCTGACGGTTGCTGCAAAAGGTGGTCTCCGTTTCTGTGCACATGCCTGAATTTGAGTTTGCAATGAGTTGGTCAAAGCTGCTTTTCTTGCAGGACATGAAGGCAGAGTTCTGAACTTGACCATGAGTCCAGACTGTTCCACCATAGCATCAGTAGCGGCTGACGAAACTGTGCGTGTGTGGAAGTGCTTTGAGTTGGATCCAATCAAACGGAAGGCAAAGGATAAGATGGCCAAATCCAGCAGCAGTATCATTCACCAAGGAATTCGATAACTTGTGGCATTTGTAAACTTGTATAGTTTAATTTTAACTTGCTTAAATAAAGGATTATGTTACTTGATTGCATTTTTTTAAAAGTCCTTTTCGGTAAAGTGTTTGTGCTTACTATTCTAAGCCTCTTCCTATTGCATCAATTTGAGCAGAATTTAACCTGCTTTATTGGTTAATGAAGACATTTTGAAATATTTGCCTACTTGTATTCAGTGAAATTTCTAAATTAAAATACCTGCATTACATTAAAGCTAAATTCTTTTCTTGAAACCAGGAAAACAAAGGATGTATGAGTCACACTAGTCAAATTATTGGCTGTCCTCTGTCCAATTAAGGAAGTTCTAAAAATCTTTACTTGCAAATATTGCTGTCTATTCTGCATTAAACATTCACCTTCAGTTTAGGCAGCTAGCTGTTCATGTGTCTTCTGATTTCCTGACTCAGTGGTTCTCAAATGGCTTCACATTGAGCAACATGCAAATTACAAATCAGTTCAGAAAAATGGACATGCTGAATAAGCAGTGTATATAAACTGAAACTCAAAGGGTGCTACAACTGGTCTGCATTTCTTCCAAAGGCAGTTTTGTAGAACTTAATTACAGTAAAACTGCAGGCTGAATTTGTTTCCAGTTAAGCATGTCCCACATTTAAAAACATTTACTTTCATAATCAATTTTAGCACCCAACTCAGTTCTGTAAATAAAGTTGTATTAGTATATACAAGCATAGTGTATTTCCATTTTGTTCACTGAATCTAGGTTGATTCATGAAATCTCTAGGTAAGGAAAGCAGCCAATTTTAAAATGCATTTTAATAAAAGGCCAAACCCAGTAATCACTTATTTAAAATTTGTTTTATTTCAATATTGTTGCATTTTAACTTACACATAGTAGCAAAATCTAGGAAGTCGTAACCACATGTGACAGGTTTTGACAAAACTTTATTTACAGTTGTGTTCAAGTTTATAATTAGGAACTGTACAACACTGTTCTCCAACCACATTGGTCATGCCTGCCAAAATGAAAGGCAAGGGTCAAGGGTGGTTGTAGTAAATTGGAAGCCAACAATGGCAGTTTTGACACTGGATTCAGGGGCACCATCAGTGAAGACGACTTCACTAGAGGTCTTTTCTTCATAAGTTGTGCCTGATAATTAGTTAGCTAAAAAAGGGGAATCAAGTGCTGAATCCAATGGCCATTTCGTCGCTAACGTTCTGCGCACCAGAATTGAGGGAAAAAAAAACATTTGAAAACAAAATGAACAAAAACATATGCTGAAATCCATGGCATTCGTGCAGGTTCTTTTAGAACAGCTTAGATTTCTGCATCTTTGAACTAGACTTCCTTCACTTTGCCTTTGTGGACACTGCCATTCTCGTGGGGCACCAGCCCGTTCTCCATGTGTTTGCCATTGGCCACCACCCTGGCCTCACCGTTCACAGCTTTGGGCTTCTTCTCCTGCATCTGCTTCGGCAGCCGCTTACCCTTCACATAAGCCTGGATCCAGAAGTTGGAAAAAAGCACGAAGAAGAAGGTGCCATAGATCCAAATGAGATGGATGAACAAGGGGACCTGGTAGTCACATTTCTCCATGAAGTAGTACTGACTGACGTGGAGGGAAACTAGCACAAATTGGACCTGCAAAGGAGAGAGAGTCAAGATGAGATTAAAACCTCATGGGAAGAGAAAACGGTGCTTACACAGACAAGCACAGGTTGACACGACCCCCCTCCCCCTGAATACTGAGAGAGTGTAAGGGACTCCCCTTCAATAATTTGCCTCATGTTTCCCCCCCCTCCAAGTTGCACTGCAACTGCTATTGCCAGTGGCCTCCCGATAAACAATCCGATTGGCTTGCCTTGTAACCAACAAACAAACTTTGTTAAAGAGAAAGAGCACCAGAATCATGCCAGGAACACTTCAACTCTTCTCAAGTAAGCTAGTGCAGTTGTTAGCAAAGTAGATCATGTCAGACTTGAACATAAGGAAAAACAGTGAGAAAAAAAAAAACAGGTATATGAATCAGCTTTAAAAGAGTCCAAGTTTTATAGCTAGTCCTATCGTTATTCTAGGGAGAGCTTGGTTAGTAGTGTCAGTGGCTAGCTTAAACCATTGCATACTCAGGCTATGCAGAAGCTCTGCTCCAGTACCTCTCAATTGTACACTGTCTGTGACCTCTGAACAGTTATTGTAAACAGTTTTTACATTTGCCACATTTTATGTCAATAATTGAATTATTGTTGCTTGAGTTAATTTTTCAAGGCAACCTTTCAACATAAAAAATAGAGCTGGACAGACCAACATCAAAGCTACGTGGACAGCAAGAATTAGCATTTAGAGGAAAAACAAACAACGAGGTATCCGACATGTATACCGAGTGAGAATTTGGATTAAACAAAGCCACCAGATGAGGTATCGAGGTATCGCCGTTCAGGTTCTGGATCCTCCTAATTTTAAAGTGAAACCTATGCCCTGACACTGGATTCAGGGGTGCCATCTGTCAGTACACCTCCAAAGTCTTAAAACACCATCATTGTATACATCATAAAATGGTGGCGTCTCCATCTAACAGGATGAACATGACCACCTTTTTAAAGGGTCGAGGTTTGGAGCCATCATAATCTCCATGTAGCGGAGTAGGCCCCGAAACACTCAAAATAAATGTTAATACAATAAATATCTGCAATTCCTAAGCAGTGTGATATCTTTGGGATTGACGCCCCTTTGGCTGGAACCCACAATAGAAACGTACCAGCTGGATGGCAGTCATGTACTTTTTCCACCAGAGGAACTTCTGGAACCTGGGTCCAGCAGCGGAGAGGCCATAGTAGAAGTACATGATGACATGGACGACGGAGTTGACCATAGCGTGGAAAGAACCCATTCCCCCTGCAGTGATAATCAAAAACATGCAAATAGTATAGTTCTCACATTCGCCTGGCGCAATACCTGACACTCTCTGGTTTCCCGAGCACCGAGGGCTCGTCGCTGGGCTAGAAGAGGAAGGTCAACATATGCCAGACTTTTTGGTCTGGAGGAAAAAAATAAAATGCATTGAGGCCTGGAATTTAACAGCCGAGAGGACCAGAAATAATTTCCAAAGCGATATTTGTGCTTCTAAATTCTAGTGGGGTCCTCAAAAGATTTCAGGTGCTGAAAGACCAGGTCTCAAGAAAAGCATGCACACCCCCCGTTAAGGCACACGTGTTTCTCCAAGAAGTGCTGGTTAGTTCCCCCACGGGTTGACACACGTCAACGCATCATGAACTGGAGGATGACGGAGAACTGCTCTGAAGCTACTCTGACCTATTCTGACGGAATACTCAGTTCTTAAACAAATTGAGAGGTGTTAACTGTGGCCCACACCAGAGAGGTCCCAGGGAGAGTCAATTGTTGCCATTTAAAAAAGGGGTGGATTCCAATGCTGTTTTTCCAATGCAAAAATACAAAGTTCTTTGCCACATTGGAAAAAAAATAAAATAAAGGATTTCCTTTCCCAAGAGCGGAAAGGTAGGTTGAATTTGGAACAGCAATCAGCGTCCACCACTTCAGAAGTGTACTTACTTACCTCGGAGACTCAGCCACTTCATTACAACCCTCATTAACATAGTCATTCTCTAACTGTTTGCAAAGGAACAGTCATTATTGATGGGAGTGAAAACAGGAAATATAAAAACACTCAGCACTGTATTGTGCATGTCTGTTGAAAAGGCATTACCGGAGTTCCTGGATTTAGGGACCCGCCAGTTTCCCAGGATGAAGTCGGGAATACTAAAATACGCGGCATTTACACAGAACTAACCTGCCTCAGATAACGGAAAAGGCAAAACACGGCCTCCTGAGTGGCACAGCCAGTAAAGGC
>JAOYSI010072241.1:42705-56391 GCA_025775065.1 Hiodon alosoides
TGAAATGAAATGAGATCCGTTTTTATAAAATGTAGAACAGCCAATGGACAGACAGGGCTGGATTTAACGCGTTAACATTACCGGGCACTCTCCTTGGCTTCCGCTGCAATCAGCTACACCCCCCCCTTCCCTCTCCGTCACGGACCCAACAGCTTGCAACACTTACCACCGGGTGGGGAAACCCTACTGTCAGTCAGCCTCGTCTCGCAGGCCGGAGGGCTTTTTATAGGCTCAAATCCCATTCGGAGAATGACATAGTTCCCGAGACAGATAACTGCCATCCAAAATAAAGAGTGAAGGCCACTTGTGCTAGGAAGTATATGGGCTAATTACATGCTTATTAAAAAAAAATGGTTTCACAGCTACAGTTGGCCAGATGAAATATATAAACGCTTTCAAGTACCAAGCACTAACCCCCCCACCCAGTACATTGTCAGTTTCAGATGGAAACTGAAACTCAACAATGCAGTCCTCAGGGGGAACTACTCTTTTTAGTTTATTACACAGGATGTTTCTGCATAAACCATCCATGACTCATTAAACCAACACTAGTAACCACCACCTCCCCCCACACAATAAGTTAACACTGGAGTACCTCCCCCAGAGTTCCAAACGCAGAAGTATTAGTTCCCACGTGGGCTAAATGTTTGATACCAATACTGAATTACAGCGGCAAAACTTGAGTTGAACAAACGTATTCTGTCGATAAATGACAGGAGCCAGAAAAAGACCAAACAAGACAGAAGTTAATCATGAACTGAAGGAAAGAAATCTCACTCGGATTCTCTGACTAACCAGTCAAGAGACCTCAGGAAGAGGAAAAACAGAAAAGAAAAAGGAGACAAGAGAAAGATGAGACATTTTCTTTACTCACAAAAAAAAAAAAAAAAATACTATGAAAACTAGTGGCTAACAAAATTACCGCATTAGCATTTCAGCTAATATGACAAAAAGTGGGGGAAAGGAAAAATCTAGACTACTCCAACACGCCTTAAGGCAAAGCCAAAGTGAGGATGCAGTCATGGCGAGACAGCGGGGGGGGGGGGCAATGCACCAAGAATCAGGCAGGATAGCAGGCTGAACACGGATGCCACACTCACCTGTTCCCCCTCTCCTCCCACTCCACAGTGCGGGTAAAGGCCGGGCACCGGTAGAACAGGGCTCCTGCTCTCTGCTGGCGCAACAAGTTTTGGCAGAACGAGGTACAGTGAGAGAGAGAGAGAGAGAGAGAGAGACCAACAAAGTGTGACTGGTACAGCTGGCCTCCAAGTCCGCACCCTTCCTGAGTCACTCGAAGTGGATGAATAACTGGCTCAGAAATGTACAGAGAGCCTGGGAGGGGGAGAGAGACACACACACACAGAGAGGGAAAGAAGGAACTTGCTGGCGCACACAAACAGCCTTACAAGGGAACACGCCCTCTCTAATTTAAACATCCACACAGAGCGAAAAGACAGCGCCCACCGAGTATCCGGCTGGCCCACAGCCTGCTCTGAAGGGCTCAAGCACCGCCCATTTCCCCACCCTCCCAGTTTGTGATTGGCTCAGCAGGAGATAGGTGGAGAACAATGTCAGTCCATTGGGATGACACACAAGGGAGGGTTATATTATACAGGGGCGGCAGGCAAGAAGAAATCTGTAAGGACTGATAATGAAGAGCCTCATTGTCAAGGAGAAACCATGACCTAACATTCTGTGTATATACTGCACTGGGAATGAACATTTTGTACTGCTTTTCGTGAAGGAAATGCGTTTCCCCTCTACCTTTCTCAAACATCTTACTTCAATTTGCGCTGACATGAACCAGCTGAACCCTTCACAAGGCAATCTGAGACATTCAAATCAGCTCATGACACTGTGCCAGGGTGAGGTAAACGTGCCCGAGCGTAAATAAAGGCAGGTGCTTCATTGGAGAAGTATGAACAGCAGCGTGGCCTAGTGGTTAAAGCATATTTAAAAAAAAGTATTGTAAGAATAAAAGCACTAAAGCGCTGTTAAACCAAAACATGGATTACATTACATTGTAATTGGATTTTCATTACATGGCTGCATTGTCAAGACGAGAACAGAATCCTGGGACGAAAAATAAATAAATTAAAAACCAGCACACTTCATGGTAGCACAACCCAGCAGGGGAAGTTCTACCGGCTTCGCTGGCAAGGGCATGCGGACTGGTAATCGCAACAGAACGGGTCGGCGCCGTTGCCCCAGTACCCAGCCGGAATGCTATGATTCCAGTCAAAATCTCCTTGTATAAATACTAAAAACTGAGATAAGGGAAAGAAACATGGCTGACAAAATCAAACCAGAAAGACATTTATCCTAACAGGGTAAACGATGACAGAACTTGTCCAGAATTTAAACAGCAGGACAGTTCCATTTTAATGTTCTCAGAAAAAGTGTCACATGGCTTCCCACTATACGTTTTAGCTTTTCAAAGTACGCAGCCTCTCATGATCACTGGTGTGTAGCGGACAACGTTTTTGAGCACCAAACGCAGATCATTTGGTATAAACTTACTGAAAGTAAAAACATTTCTCCATAGAACTTAGGTCTCCAAGACAAATCAATTTTGCAGTGTATTTAAATAAAATGGAGGAGAGGGTGGTATTAGCTACATTTCAGCTCAAAAACTTTCTCTGTAGATCAGTCTGCAGTTAGTCTATATAGCCTCGAATGACAGGGAGTCCACTGTGACCAAATTCCAATCAGAAAGGTCATGTTCGACATAAGCCAATTCTGAACACAATCGGCAGATTATCAATGGGTCATGTATTCAAATCTCAATCCATCCATAGATTTCACCATTTCACCCAAAAGACTAATAAGGGTTTGGTTCAGTTATATGTGATATCAGGTATAACATTCAAGATTGAGTTTTGTCAAGGATGAAAGACAGCTTTCCAGTTTCACCCCAAGTCACACTCTAAACTCTTGTTGGGCTAATCATGATTACAAACGCTTGTTTTGGGTCATAGCTCAGAACTCAACCTCCCCTCAATCAAATGTCAATACTACCAAAAAAAACAAACTATTATTAATACAGATGTTTACATCAGTTCACTGACTTCAGGGTTCATAACTAATCTCCCTGTGGTTGTGTCCCATTCACCAGGACTCGCCAGCCAGCACACACAACAGGGCCTGAGGATATAAAATTCCATTAACCGCTAACTAGCCCTGTGTGCGAGTCAGGTGGGGCGGCTGTCCAAAGGTCAGGGAGTCTTCCAGTCTCCTGGCAACCCGGCTACCAACCAGACGACCAAGCCAACTGCCTCGTCCGGCCTCTCTCTTGCCTGGGGACACAATTTAACCTCCCACTAATCCATGGGGGCCAGAGGAACATCTCAAACGTTTTTCCTTCTACGGCTCCAACTCTTCCTTCCACACCCTAAAACCCCACCATGGCAAAGATGAGCGACTTTGTTAGGCAGAGAACTTAATCCTGTAGGTAAGTTTAATGAAGGGAACTTCTGTTGACGTACACGTCTTTCATACATGATGGCCTTTCCGTTGTTTAGTACTTTAATACTTCACATTTCCAACAGCATCATTCAGTTCGATAATGTGAAAATCCAGATTTAGGGCTAGAAGTACCAGAGCCCAACCTCAACAAAGCAACTTGAACCTCTGATACTATACCTGAAACCTCTGATACTATACGTTTCACCACTTTAAGCAGACATTTCTCGTTTCTCAAAACAGTGCAGATGTGATGGGATAGCCGTGCCTGCAAACCAGCATGTAGATAATATTAAAATGAACCAGCAGCTGTCAGGAATGTTACCAGGCAGGTCCACCAGCAAGAAGGTCCCGCCTACAGCAGAGAGGGAAGAGGAATTTCTTGAACGAAACCGTTCCAACAGGGCTATCTGCTCAACGTGTCATTCATTCATTCATTCATTCATTAATTCCCTAGCAGCTGAACTGCATAGCATCTGCTGCTTTGGATAAAACCTCTGCTAATCAAAGCAGATTAGCAGAGGGCCGCCTGCCCAAAAGTTGAAAATTGAAAATGGAATTTTCTGGAAAATAGTTGAAACAAGTTGAAAATTCTGGAAAATAAAAGATAGTTATCTTGACTTTGCCCTAATTAGTTGGGGCTATAGATCCTGGCACGTTTGAGGAACTTGGGTCAAACCTGTAGACTGCAGTAGGCACAACAGTGGGTAAGCAACAAGGCTTTTAAACTGGTGCTTCAGGCCTGTGTTGGGAAGCCCCTGCCTTGGTTAAGCATGACAACGGGGGGGGGGAAAAAAAACAAAAAAAAACAGGTAGCGTTTTAGGCATGGTTTGTCCACAAGTCTTCTCCTGGAAGGCTATACCTATAAACTGCATGAGGACTCCAGCAATACAGGAACCTCACTGTGCAGGTGCCTCAGACCTTACTCACTCAACTATACCAGCGTTATCATGCAGCACTGTACTTAGTCACCTACCCGCTGAGACAAACAAATCATGCTGCGACTGACGGCTCAATTAGACATTCCTTTCCCTCCTCCTGATCACAATCCCACTGAATCAGATTTCATGGGATTATTAATATTATTTCACTGGACTGCTGACCCGTAAGGCCTCCTCTGGCAAAACCGCTTTAATTACAAGCCAAGCAAGAAAATATGTGGGGATAAGCAACTTCACATTTTAAATTAAAATTTTCACATGCATTCCTGAAGCATACCGGTGCATATGAATAACGATATATACTTAAACAGTATCTTTTTATGGAAAGCAGATGCGATCCACAAGGTTTTGATTAAAGCTACATTTTTTAAAAGGCCATTCCTTTCTGTCCAGGGCGAGGCTAGAACAGAAAACTGATGGACTCTGGGAAAACTGATCAGCCATTAACAACCACACCCCGCTGCCATCTCTGTACTCCCAGCTACAGGCTGAGAATTAACCGGACCAAGAGAACCATCACACAGTCCGGCGCTCTGAAAGGATCACATCAGCTCTGTGCTGGCGGAGAACCAGCGATGCTTCTGGTGCCCATGCCCCGGGACCAGCATAACAACTTTTGACGGAGCAAGACCGACCCCAAAAAAACCTTCAGTGCAACATTCCCTAGCTGCGGAGGCAAGCCCATTTCTGCATGCCCTTCTCCATTTTTACTGTGCAAGTCCCAGCTGAAGGATGCGGAGGGGAGCAGAGACAATGGGAGGCACACAGACAGGCAGAGGGGGTGGTAGACCGCTGCAGCAGCTACAAGGATCTGCGAGTCTCTGCCCTGTGCCGTCCTCAGGCCACAGAGCCCTCCGCCAATCAGCACTGGCCGGCCGAAACCTCCAGCCCACAGCGTCGGCCTCCACGATGCCAGAGGTGGGCAGAGATCCCTGGGCCGCTGCCAAAGACAGAGCCCAGGCATCACAGGGCCACCAAGGGCAAAAGCTGCACTACGAGCCTGACTGCCAGGGTTCTGACAATGCACGCAGACAGGGGCAGCCATCGATACACCGGGTACCAATGAACAGGCGCCACGGCCCACAGGCATCGGTCTGGAATGATGCGGGTCAATGCAGTGTTGTAGTCAGGGAGTCGGGTGGCATCTGGTTCACGAGAAGGCGTGACACAAGACTGCCGTCTATATAATTAGTTTAGATAAGCAATCACTCTCCCCGACTCATTAAACAAAACATAGGTTTACAAAACAGCCAATGAGAGGCAATGCCCTTCAGCTTTATGCCAAATAACCAATTTTGTAATACAGCACACTCTGCAAATTCACAATTTCTCAGTGCCAATAGGAGGCAGGAAAGCCCAGCAGGACCGGGATTGTACTGCCCTGTCCCGGACATTCCCCTGGAGCCCCTGGGAAAACGCAGGCCAGGGAGGACAATACAGAGACTCACGAATCCCGATTAGATCAGCCAAAAAAAGTCGGCCGTATAAAAGTAACCAGAGGGAAAACTCTGCTAAGAGTGGTGTCTCATGACCAAGCGAATTCAATTGTTCCAATTACCAATGTCTCAAGACGAGGCTAATAACAAATTGAGGGACACAAAGGCTGACTTAGACAGTGCCAGGGCAAAGGAATGTTACTTACAAAGATGGATTCATGCCACCTGATCCCAATCCAGCTCATGGTGAAGAATTGACAAAGACTCACAAGACCGCAATTTCTACCTTTTCTTCACGAGACTGGAGTTAAGCTAATTCTGCTGGTGGATTGCTTGCTTCAGTCGTCAAACAAATTCCATTTGTGCACACGCCTTCAATCCTGGGGGAAAATAATTGTCGTACCCAACGGCGGCACATGTTGGAACGCAGGGATTGTGTCATCACAGGCTTCGGTAGATTGTTTCGAGTCTGTACTACATTTCCCATAAAGCCAAATGAAGCATCTTTTCCCTGACAAGAAAACCTCAAGTTATACAACGAACATCTCATGATGCTATCGGCAAACACACACTTTTCACAGGAGAAGGTATATCTTAAACTCAAAAATGGAGTAACCGCATCAGCACTTCATTGATCCATGAATATCAATACTCAAAGAAATACAATTTTACCTTCCTGCTTTTATTCCACCCTGCTGCCAAGAAAGGGCAACACCTTGTGCTGGCAACTGAAGAGGAACGGAGAAGGTCTGACGCAAGAAATGCCACACCTCTCGGCAAAAGCTGAACAGGGAGTTTCACAGACAGGTGAATGCAGCGTGGAGTGAGTCATTAAACCCTGTCACGCAGGGACCGGTTTCTATAGACACTCCATGCTTACGGATACCTTAGACCCACCTTTTGGAAAAGCAAACCGTTAAATCACACCTAATTTCACCCCTGGATTTGTTCGCTCCACCCACAGCCTATCCGACGTCACAGCTAATTTACATATCCATCCAACTGGCCCAAAGGTCGGTCGTTTCAGAACAGCATTTTGAGCATGGGTACAGGTATGCAAGAGTCATCCTGCAATCCTGACCCATTCATTACTCATTCGGATGATTCGCTTAAAGCAGATTTCAAAGCATCAACGTATATGGACTATGGCACGTAATGCAATGTCACGTCCGGGACAGTGCTGGGAAACTTTAGATGATGGGCAGTATAAAGGATTTGACAAAGTCCCTGCCCAGGAATCGCACCATAAACCCACGGGACCAGAGTCCAGTACAGGAAAAACAGCGTCACACGCTTCACAAGTTAATGGCTCCGACGAGGTGAGAAAACGCACCAAACCTGCGTCGTTTTCTGTGAACTAACCTACATGTCGCCACAGTAACCAGGACCTCAGGCAGTGCCGGTTCCATCAGCGAGAGCGCCGGCACAGCCAGCCCCATATCTGAAGCGGCTTTACACATTTTCAACAAGGGACTGAAGCACAACTTCCTTCATCGCGACCGAGGGAGGAAAAGGCAGTCCCCCAGCTAACGTTTCCACAACGTGGCATGATGTTGCAGCAACACTGAGCATGTTGTCAGTCGGGTCATTCTTATATCAACATGACGACAGCACCTGCAGGGCCGTTGCCAAGCTGTAGTATATTTAGTGTAAGGCACCATAGGAGCAGTGGCAAGGTGACTTCTTTATCAAAGGCAAACAAGCGACGGAGTCGGTGAAAACGACTACATGCAGTGGCAGTAAAATTAAAGTCATCGTGAGGCATTACAGTTGCAACGCCAACTGCCTCAATCGCTATGCAAAGTCACCCAAAGTCAGAACTCACCTATTTCTTCTGCTCCCTCCTCCAGAGCAGGAACACTGTGCTTACTTTTTCATAAAAGACTTGGGGGGGGGGGGGGTTCATTAGTCAGGGGCAGCCTTCATGCCAGGAGAGGTTGACAAACACGAGACACAGCCTAGCCCCCCCACCAGCAAGCATAATAGAGAAGCCAGCATAATTAACACCACAACGCCACTGGTGGACAAGAGCCAACCGATAACCATGTGATTTGGTAATTAGACTTCTCTAGGTACTGAAAGGCCTTTCAACCCACAGAAAACACGGCCGATATTAGGCCAATCGTCACCTTCGAAATGTTTGCAGAAAGGCAGCTTTCGACTGGCTTGGGAATATCCAGATTTATTTTACACATTGTATTGCGACAAATTCCACAATACACCCTTACTTCAGCTCCGCAGACGGCAACCCCTGAGAGTTTGAGTGTTGGACAAGCAACGTTTCAGGCTGACCGTAATGGGCGTAGACATGCCCATGTTGAAAGGACAAGGGTAATTGAATAGGGAAATTTGAGATGCCAAGTTGAAAGTTCCATCAATAGAATATAACCTTCCAACCAGTTTGATCATGTTACTGAAATTGGGGAGGGGGCGCAAGATATATCCCTTGTATATCCTGCTTGTAAAGATACTTTCTGAATTTGATAGGATTGCCATTCTAGCAGATAACTTTCTATGCTGAAATTGTTAATGGATCATCAATTAGCATGTTAACTGTTCAAGTTTGTGCCCTCTAAATAAGTTCTCAGTTCACGGGTGACTAGCTCTGGAATTCAGCCAAAAACACACTATAGGACTACTCTAAGATCAGGTTAATTAAGTAGCCCAATTGAGGTCAAAAGGTCAGTTTAAACACAAACGGCGGACCCAGTGCCAGATTTAGGTCGATGTATAAGTATACATTAACGTCATATAGAACTGAGAATGCATCGTTTTTCGTAGCCCAGACAGCAAAAAACGGTGACGAGTAAAGGGAAACGTATTGCGTTAATTCGGATTAACATAATAAATAGCCGCCAAATTAACGCTGTTTGCTAGATAAAATTTAATAAATACAATTGGACAATAAAACGTTATTTTGGTAGTTGAAACAAATCATACTCTACATTTTAAAAAACAATTTTCAAATGGCGGTAATTTTTACATTACTGATCCAAATTAAGTTTTATATTACACCGCCCCTTTCCGATTTGATGATTGTTAATAAACCAACACCGCTAAATTATAGTAACATTGTTGAAAAACATTGTTCGTTTTCTTACGTGAATTCCGCACCAGTAGAAACAAAACGATATCTTTCTTAGGCTAAACAGCTACTATTCTACCTGAGTATTTCGCACGAGAGTCGCTCTCCATTTTGTCGCGAACTGGTAAAAGTCGCAATCTCCATTTAACAAGTCTTATCATGACATTTCATCTGATAACTTTAAAAAACAACAACTTTATATTTACACACGTCGATTAAAATGAAAACCGCTTTCGGATGGTCATAAAACCCACCTCAAAAGCACATGGGTTGACAGAAAGTTAGTAGAGGAAACGATTTGAAGGATCTTCTTGTCTAATGTTCCGCCTCCTGCCTCTTTAAAGAATCTTCCATTCTCGGTCTTTTGAAAGCTCTGACCCAGCCCTTTTGGAAAGGTGGGCGGTCGAAAGAGTAGAGTCGCAACTGCAGGCCCGGTCTATGAAATGACTGTGGAAGCTGGAGAGAATAATGAACTCAATTGTTTGCCTACTGCTAGTGAAAGGCTCAACAACGTGTTATTACTCCAAAAAACCTGCATGGATTGTTACTGAACAAGAGAAGAATTATGCAATGAAATGCACGTAAACCAGACAACAGGTGTCTTTCGATTAGCGACAGCATTGTAATCTTAAATGTTTCATTGAAACTAATTTATTATCATTTTACGATTTAGACACTTTAACCCCGTTTATTATTTCTATTAATATTAACTATTTAAGAATACAGTATTACACTACAAGCTAACGAAGAAAGCATATGTTCACAATGATTTATATTAAAGCGAAACAGCCAACTCATATTTCCATGTTATTTTACATGATTGAATATAATCATTTATTAGCTGCATCTGCAGCAAATCTATTAATCCGCTAAAAATATTATAATTTAAAGAAATCAGACTTTATTTGTTATAGATCATAAAATTTGTCACAAAGCATTGGACAGATTGTATTTTCCAGGAGGAAAAAAAACAAAACTGAAAAATGATTCTGATTCCCTGACACAAGATGCAATCAAGGGAACTCCTGGAAAATGACGTAACAGTAGGCAAATATAGAATAAAACTAAACATGTACCCCCCGAGGAGCTGAGCTGATAGCTACCAAGCTCAGGAGCTCCAGCACTTCGTAGAAGATTAGAGGGATAGCCAACAGTTCTAAACCAGTGGTTCGTTCTTGGTTCTTGCTGCCAAGGCACACTGGAAACGACTCTTCGGATTTGCCACAGTTTATCTCTCCCATGCCAAGGAGAGGGGGGAGAAAAAAAGAAGCTAAATGTCTTTAGAAGCTGAATATCAAGATGAGGGGTAATATATTAAATCAGTGAGTTATGACATTATGTGGCTTCAGTAGGAATAAATTATGGCAGCATACAAAAGCAAAAATGTGGAGAGTTTTAAGAAAAGGTGATGTAGGTGAAGGTGATCAGAGTCCCGCCTCCTAAGAACATGGCCAGATCAATGAGGGTGGGCCTACTAATAGAGAGGCAACAGCAAGGAAAGCTATTTGGACCTGAAGGCCAAATTCCACCCTTAATCTCAGCATTCAAGATGAACAAAGGAAAAACTGAACAGATAAAGTTTTAATCTGGTTTAAAATATTTTAATTGCGTCTGATTGCCAGGTAAAAAAAATTGGTAAACTATTCCATAGTTGAAGGGCTCTGTATGAAATGGCACTACCACCAGAGTTAGTTTTTGCTACTCTCACAACAATCAAATAGCCAGAGTCTTGTGGGCGAAGTGATCTCCTGGGACTGTAGGGGACGAGGAGGTATTTTAAATACAAAGGCCCAAGACCATTTGGTGCCTTTAAAAGTGAGAAGTAACATTGGGGTCAATGTTACAGCAACAAAGTCAGCATGGGGTTCTATAGGCAAAGTGATGCTAAGACTGGCGGGATGTAGACGTCATTCTTTTTCTATGGCTAAGATCCCAGTGGCAGCAAGTCACAATGTTCACAGTCTGTGGGCCTCCTGAAGGAAGGGCATTTTGACATCGTATTTAGATGAGCAATCTGGGTCAATTGTTATCCCAAGGTCTTTGATAAGCAAATTGGGAGGCACCACAGCTCGTTCTATAATTTGCCATGTGATTTTTAGGGCCCAGGACATTTCAGTTTTCAGTCATTTTCAGAATTTAATTGAAGAGAGTTAGATTTCAGCCCGTGTTTAAAATTCTTGAGGCTAGATTCTAGCTTTGCAGTATTTTGGTAACCCCATGTTTCTAGTGGTAACATTTACCTGTGGGACCGAACTCTGTGGGACACTATACCTAACTTAAATCTGAAAGGTCTTAATTTATTTGCACAAATGAAAATATATAGGTATGATTTTCAACAGAAGTGAGCTCTTGACTACTAAAATCGCTTTCAAGTCTGTTCAGAAGGATCTAAAATGAAGACAAATATGACAAAAATACCACATCAAAATAAATAAACAAAAATAAGGTACAACGGCATAGTTACAAACATGGATTCAGAATGTGCCACCTAGAGACCGTCTACCCACCTCAAGAGAAAACCTATTTCTCAAATTTTACAACCGGAACACAAATCTGAATATTTATGGATTATACGAGTCTTATATATGTGATAAGCCAAAGTCAAACATAAATATTTTTTCTTCTTATCAAATTCAACAAAAGTGATACTCATACCAGATAAGGGCCATTTACACAGTTCTAGACTAGATTTTATGACCATAAATGTGAAATTCACAGAAACCTGCACTCAATCAAGTGCAATTATCTTCTGCTAACACGATAAAACTAGAAGATTATTAACCCTTCAAAAAATTAATATCTATTCTGCAAAATGTCTTTGGGGGGTGTTTTGCACAGTCCATGAAAACTTTGCAGTCGTGTGCCCAGTGTTGAACTTTTGATTAATCCGTTGAGTAACTAGTACTAGTTCATCCCGTTTAAAATGGTTTGTTGTGAATTTCATGGGCTTTTACACTGGCAAACGGGGGGTAATCTCTCCAGTTTCTCCATTACCCAAATTGCAAAAGGGTCTGGACCTCTTAGCTACTACATTCAATTCCTCTCAGAACACTACCATCATGATATTGAAAACATGTTGTGATCTCCCATGTAAATGATGCTGACACACATCAATGAAGAGAATAGAGCACATAGCAAGATTGGAATGAGCCATTGCATTCATGCCATTCCCTTTGACACACTTCCCTTTCCGTGACAGAGATCTCTTCCAGTATATTGTACATATGCCTTGCCTATGACAGTTTGGACTATTATGTTTTTTAAATGAGGTATGAAGGACGTTTGCAGTAGATTGCAGTATCACAGCAGTATTTACAATGGCAGACAACAGAGCACAGCTAAAATACAAAGCTGAACTTGAGCCGAAATAACAGCTGGGTGAAAGACGTCCGCCAGATGAGCGAGAGCCTGGGTTCATTTCCTACTCTTCCTGTAGCGCAGAGAGTTCACCTGAGGGGAAATCTGCACTTGAAAGGTGTCAGCAGTCTCAGGGTAGGCGGTGATTTAAGGTAAAGGTCAAAGAGGGAAACTCAGATTCCAGTCAATTGGCAATACCAACAAAACTTACAGAGGTAATTCATTTTTTTATTTTTTAGAATTTTACATTAGTAGTTAAAAACCATCCCAGGGTAATTTGCATAAATTGAATGCGTCTAATCCATTCAAATTGCAGTGTGAAGTACTCTGACCTCAGCAGTTGCACTGATAACCTAAGTGGTGCTTTCCAAACAAATTTTGGGGCCAGTTAAACATTTAATGAAAGTACCTAATGTCACCAGCAGAGGGGGTGCCAGTACACAGTACACAGGTCCAGTACAACGGATTACTTGGGCGGGTATCTCTCCGCTCTTTTCATAGCATTTAAGCCATTGGCTTCCGCATACATTATAGAATGCATTATCTTTCAAGGAAACTTTTAATATTAATAGTATCATTAATAATATATAAATACCAGACTATACTTATATCAATGCAAAAATAAATGGAAGCACATTAATCTTGTGTGTCAGCACCCTCCGCTGGCCTTGTTACACATAGCTCATAGCAAGTTAAGTTGTTAGGAGGTAAAACAAATAAGTCGATTTTCTACAGTACCATGCTCAGCAGAAAACAGGACTTCTGGAAGTAGTTCTGGAAGTAGTATTTCATATCTGTGACGTAATCAGTCTACTTTCCACACATTTAGTCCATAGAAAGTATAGATCAATTAATTGAATC
Organism: Hiodon alosoides; assembly: GCA_025775065.1. Lineage (NCBI taxonomy): Eukaryota > Metazoa > Chordata > Actinopteri > Hiodontiformes > Hiodontidae > Hiodon > Hiodon alosoides. The sequence continues at coordinate 55,849 of JAOYSI010072241.1, forward strand.
GACAGCTTCAGATTTTTCATAACGCAAGTGTAACTGTTTCTCCTAATCTTCTTTTAAAAAGTAGCGCATAGATTTAATTGTAAGAAAACACAAAACTGTAATGGTATTTGTGATTGGGATTCGACTGAGTGTTACCTAAATTCCCCAGGTTAAGTAAAGGCGAATAAAAGCCGCACTGGGGAGTATTAATTTGACGGTTAGTGATTACTGATGCCAGCGACTCTGAGATAAGAGGGAAAGGGTAAGAGAACAAAATGCATACATGGGAAACTACTACTGCCAAGTAGATGGATTATGTCCCTTTGACTGGATAGTCTTGGTATGAACATGAGTCACCCCCCACCACCCCCACAATCCCTCTGCTCATCCACCCCAACCCTCTGAGGGAGAGACTGAGTCCAGTGATTTGAGGTGTTATTTTACTGTTTCACTGTCCCTGATGCCTGGTCTCCTAGACTCTGTCGGCCTGCACACACACACACACACACACACACACACACACACACACACACACACACACACACACACACACACACACACACA
>JAOYSI010072242.1:0-11413 GCA_025775065.1 Hiodon alosoides
GACTGAACGTTAGTAAGCAGACAAAGTTCTCGTCTGGTGAAAAAGAACCTGTCTGTGTCTGAGTTTGAGATGTCCCGAGCTGTTTTTGTGTTGACTTTCTTTCTGAGTTTCCTGTCCGCTGTGGGAGAGGCGAGCGGGAGTTCAGCCTCATTTCTGACAGATTCTGTCATTTCCGCTGGGCCCCAGGGTGGCAGCCAGCCAAGAGCAACAGGTGATCCCTGTAGCTGGGGAAAAGCAGGAAGTGGGCTGTGTGTGGCGGAGACAGTTCACCAGAGGGGCTGTCTGCTCCTTCCCTCCCAAAACCGTTCAGCTCCTAAACCCCCTCTGGACCCTCCAAGAACCCCCCCCCCCTCACATACACACACACACTCAACCCCAAGCTCCACCCCTATCCCCCACGGCTATGACCCCACCCCTGCTGTCCGCTTGCAACACTTCTCTGTGGATTTGGCAGGGTTTGGGGCTCTTTCTGGGGTGGAAAAACAGGGGCTGTTGTGGGGGTAAGTTCAGCTCGGAAATTGGCCCGTCTCATTTGCAGTCGAACGTGCAGCTCAGTACATTCGGGTGCCCAGGGGCAAGCTATCTCAGAAAGGGCAGGGCTGACGTGGCCCCTCTCCACCAGTGCCCGTGCGGTCCCTGTGAGCCGGTGGAGAAGTGAGTACTGGTTCACCCATGCGCTCTTGCCAGCGCTAGGCCCCATGGTGCCTGCCATTACTCACCGCTGCGCTCTGAGCACATGCTACACTGACGTATCCATGCCAATGAGACCAGGAACAAAGAAGAGGGCTGAATTATCGCTTTCGTATAGACTCGACTTCTGTAGCTTTCTGTAGGACTAAACAGTGAAAGGATTAGTAGGGAAAATTGCAAAAGGATGCTGTTGAAACAATGAAAATGAAATGTACGCAGTTATTGTAAGTGCTAGAAAAAGGATACTGTATTTCGGTGTTCTAGACTGAAAGGAGCAGTGGTCTCCAAATAACTCTCAAGGCATTCTCTGACGTCTTTGTTAAATAAGGAAAGGACTCCATCTAGTGGTCATTACTCGGTTAAACGTATGTAGTCGGTAATTGGCGTTCTAAAGCCCACTCAGTATAAGTAACCAAACACCATCTGGCTGACCCTTTTGCATCACAGCAATACAAAATACCCAAGAGGTGCTGTTTTTAGTGTGCACCCAACATGTTTGTGTGCTACTCAGCTTGCACCCACACGTGTGTGATTAGGTGCTTTTGATTAAGTTGACATTTAAAGGGGAGAATACGTTGTGCGAAAATGAATCTGCGGGGGAAATCTGCCATTGATCCCAGGGTGAACTTTATGTTTCAGAAATATTTCTTCCATGGTAGGCGTTAAGAAGCGATTCAAATCGGTCGCCATACAAATTACATCTGACACGTTTTGTTCCATTGTATTTCCAATATCTTAATATACTTAAAATACTTTCAATTTAAATCCAACATTAAGACATTCTCTCAGGACATTGTGAGAGAAAAGATCTACTATCTACCAGTTTGTACGAAATTCTTCTATGAACAGAAACAGCAAGCTAAAGTGAGTTGACTTGAAGATACACCCCATAATGATTATTGATTGTCAGGTATAAAAACATTCTTTATCGGTGGGTTTATAATCGAATAATCCGATAAAATGCATTGTGGGTATTTATTTAAAAGACAGCGCTGTATCCCCTGATATAATTAACAACTGTTTTACGTAAAACTGGCAGATGGGTGGAGTTGTTGTCTTTGTTGAATAAAACTCATTCTCACATCCTGTTAGAAGACACTTGGATGAACATTGAACTGGGAAATGTAGTCTGTCACCAGCTAAATAAAGGTGTATGTTAAATTATGATGTGTTCATGATGTCTATTTTGTTGCAGGTGAAAGCTAGATACACGGAAAAAGTTAACATTTCATTGTTGAAAATGTCTGATCTGCTAAGCTCGTAACCTTTTATCTTCAGTGGACATTATGAACCTGGTCCTCTCGCTCCACGACTCCCGTAGGAGTGATCGACAACCAATTAATGTGTCCTTTTTTTGTGTTGCGTTTCAGTTCCATGTCGCCGTTCAGTATTGAGGGCATGCGCCGCCCACGGAGGTCCGAATCTCCGGACTCCAAGAAGAGGCGTATCCACAGGTGTGACTTTGAGGGCTGCAATAAGGTGTACACAAAGAGCTCTCATTTGAAAGCCCATCGAAGGACACACACAGGTGACTTCCCTTATCAGCTTGTAGCCAGAGTTACATATGTCTTTGTTCACTAAATACTGGAACATACTGACTTCAAGTAAGAACTTATGAAAGCATGAAACATCGAAACACATAACCTGTGATGCATGAAACATCCCAAGCCAACAAAGCTAGTCTTCTGCGTTAATTTATCTTCCACATGAATTTACTTTGTGTAAAGAAATGAAGAAGTAAAGTAACCATTCCCATTTAATTTTAAATAAAATAATGCTAATCAATAAAATCAGTATTTCTTCTATGGCCTTGTTTAGACACTGTTTAGTGCCTTTAATTACTACTGGTTAAAATTTTACAGTGAATCAGCTATTATACATCGTAGGCTTTATGAAAATGAAAATCCTCAATTCCCATCTAAACCTTTTGGAACTATATTGATATCATAAAATGCCCCTTTACCTGTTTCTGATCATTCCCAGAGTTGCAAGGATTGAAACAAAAATACTGGTAATGCTTTGTAAATGGTCTTTATTCTTCAAGTACATTCAAATATATCCAGTTCTGCCAACTCCAATGTCACCTAATACCTCCTTACAGCTGTAACTGCCAACACGTCGGTAACCTTTTTACTAATAAACTTCTCAGTCAAGTCAGTGATAGTATAAATATATAAGTGTCAACTCACTCCATATCAATCGATATAAAAGAGGGCCACGGTCAAGTAACTACATATATCTATAAATGTTAAATATCATATATCCACAATGCACCCGATCTCAGAACATTTGAAACCCTGTCTTTGTGATAATCAGATGTGATTGTACAAGAGAAGTAAAAGTGCCATTGTAACTTAGCCACGAGCTAAGCTGCCCCAGTCAAGGATGTGGAACTGTTCTGCTCATGTTTGCCGTTCATTCTGTTTCACATGCAGGCGAGAAGCCATACAAATGCACCTGGGACGGCTGCACGTGGAAGTTTGCACGCTCAGACGAGCTGACGAGGCATTACCGAAAGCACACGGGAGTGAAGCCCTTTAAGTGTGCGGACTGTGACCGCAGCTTCTCGCGCTCAGACCACCTGGCGCTACACCGCCGTAGGCACATGCTGGTCTGAGGGGGCGCGGACTGTGGCGCGGACGCATGGTGGGAGCTGGGTCTCCTGCCCCACGTTCAGCTGGCCTGAACCCGTTGGCCCAGTGAGAGATCCAGGAAGACGGACAGGAGTACGTTGGCAGAGAAAAAAACCGGATCCGGTGGTCTGAACGGAAGAGGGCGATCCGGAGGCCCCTAGCTCTTATATGTTTGGAGATCTTTTTTGGAGCACTGTTTTAAGCGTTTCTCTGAAAATTGAAAGTATTTTGTTTGGATAAACATGTTGTAATGTCGTAACCATAAAGCAACTAAGAATTTTTTTTTTTTTTTTTTTTTTTTGTTATTGTTCAAAAGGCTGCTTTTCTGCATCTATAATGTGAATGAACACTGCAGATGGGATGGCTGTGCTCACAACAAGGTGCCCACCCAGAGCAGGCCCTGGACTGTGCTGCAGAACAGACAGAAACAGGTTCCTTTAAGAACAGTATTGTGTGGCGCTCTTCCCACTCCAGCTTGCAGGAACCTTATTGTTTGTCGATGTGTTCCGTTGGGAATCGCTCTGGGGAACAATACTCCAGCGACACAAATGGATGCATGGTCCAGAGATGATGGGTGGGTTTTTCCACCCGCTTGAGAGCACCAAAACCAGCTAATGAGATTACACCCACAAAAATGGCAAGGTATCAAGGAGCTTATTTTTTACACACATTCACTCATATTGCCTATATGTTTGTATTTGATGTTTGTTATCATAAAGTGGGTATTTTGAGCACAAGGTTATATACGTCCTTCTACATCTATGTGTTGGCTTCTAAAGACACTTTGCCAGTAACTCACAGTTCTCATCATGGCAACTCTTTATAGAGATACTTCTTTTTCTCCAGTTTCTTTTGTCCAGAAAATAATATGTTATGGGTGCATTCTGTGCTGTGATTAGCAATCAGTAAAGTGCAATCTCATTAAGTAAATATAGTTATATGAAACTTTTGTTGTTTTCTGTTTATTATATCTTAATCTGCCTGCTTTGATACAGTATAAAAACAAGTCCCGTACTCGTTTTTTTGTTTTTTTTCTCTGTGTGAAAATGACCGAATTGTAATTATCAGTATGTAACCTTTAAACTCTTTTGAGCACCTTACATTCAGATTAAATGTGTCCATTATTTTATTTCCAGCGGAAGATTCATTCTCTTTGTCTCAGTAATGAAAGGGATGGGTTTTGTTTTATATATATATGAAAGTCTAAAAGCAAAGCTACACATCCAGCGCAGAACAACTGAGAGTACTGCAGTTTACTGCACTCTCATCCCTGGTACCCGTCTCTAGGGACGGACGGCAACTTCAGTTTCTACTAGTGCCACTAAGTTTTCTATACCACAGATTCTTCTATATTTATATTACATTTGTAGCTGTGACATTTCGGGAACAAGTATGTTAACCCCCTTAAAAAATGCATGCACGTTAATGCGATATCAGTCATGGAAAAATATAATGTAGGAGGAGGGTTTCGATTATGTCATCGATTTTCTGATAAAGGACCGCTGTCATCGGGCCGGCGTCCAAATCTATGGTTGCCAAAAATATGAAAAACCGCATCACATGTCCAGTTAATGTCCATACTTAAGGTTTGTGTTGGATCCACTGAAAATTTTCAGGGTTTGTAACACAAAAGTTTTGTCTCTAACTGAGTAAAAATAAATCATTTCTACAGTACCAAGTGAATGTAAAAATACCTATATTTCTTTCTTTTGCATCTGTTATGAAATTTTGATTCCCAATGCAGTTAGAAAACGTTGTATAATTCTTACTTGGTTTTAATGGGCTGTGCAAATACATTAAGCACGTCAGGCTTCTAATGACTGTGAAGGAGTTTAGATATTTCTGAACGTGCACAGTTTCCACATTTCCTATCTCTTTTAAAGCCTGCTTTTTTAGCATTGTTCACAATTTGTGGCCCATTGGATATTAAAATGTATTCACTGATATTTACAGAAGCATTTGACATTCACAAGTATTAGTCATGCAGGATATTTAATGGAAATATAAAGGTAGTCAATTTAATTTGTTTTTTGAAAATTGTGAGTTTTCCTCAGCGTGATCTGTCTCAGAATCTATTTTAGCAGAGATGAGACATCGACCTTCAAGGCTGCTCCTTGAATTAATTTCTCGCTAAATCAGGTGGTATGCTAACATGTCCCTTTGCAAAAACACATATCCCCTATTTCACCACACCCTTCGCGTTTACTGTGGACTCAAGGGCGTTATAGTATTTGATAAAAATTTGAAGCTAACTTCAATACGTCACTGAACAAAACGAGATAAGGCGAGAGATGGAAGATTTTTATATATTTGCATATATTGCTAAATTCTCACCAAAGGCCACATGCAATATATACTCTAAAAGCTGTGAAATTTGAACAAAGCTTCACCCTGAGTATTCTTCTGCAGGCAGTTGGATACAGGCTGCAGGCATTACGTTGGACAGAGTGACCCCCAAAAGGGACATGTGGAAAATTGCCACACACGATGCTGTTACAGGTCATTGTGAAAGCATGAATTTTTAAATGTTATCAACCCAATGACAGTGAAATCAGGTGAACCGAAACAGATGTAAATGGAATTCCCTGATCACCTTTGTGATCTAACATAGCAGTGCTTGAAAGAAAAGGACGTCATGATTAAATCATCTAAATCAAGACCTAAAGATCTTAGTTGTGCAGAAAATGTTCGGCTCAAGGAAAGACCAACATGTACTTAACTTTTATTATGCGTAAATCTCATTTATATGTCATTATGTGCATTGTTTGTGTTGACACAAGGAGGTCATTTTTATCGTTAAAACTAATACAAGTTTGAGTCCAATTACTTTTTGACCACAGACATATCATCAGCAACTGCTTGAAAGTATGATAAAAGCAAAGTTCCTAAAATGTTGAAAAGATTAATTACACACGACAATAGTCATCAGCGTATTTTTCATATTGTGTGATTTAAAAAAAATACTTTGCAGAACAGAGGGGCACTTCATGTTTGTTCATATGACTATATTCTGTATAAAAGGTGTTTTTAAAATAATGTAATATATGTGGTAGTGGGAAAAAGTATTTTGAAAGTCAGTTTTCTTTATGCTGTACATACTTTTAAGCAGAGAGGCTTTTGGTTTTTAATACAAAGTACCTTTAATACATTTTTACAGATTATAACTTGTAGAGTTTGCTATAAAAGCGTTTTGCTTCAAATCATTGTCCTTTTCAGGAGATGTGTACAAATGACCGACTTACATTCAAAATTGACTGTGTGGCTGTCATTGAAACAAATCTGAAAATTTCAACAATCCCTTTGGATGTAGGGGAAAGTAACCCTTTTGTAAATGTAAAGATCCATTTTTATACAACAACTGTGCACAAAAGAAGTTGTTTGAAAATAAATCATCTGTTCAAACATGCAGAGTCTCTACATTTTAAAAGGCATTTAATGTAGCTTGCACTGCTATTTCTTCGAATGACCTACACTTAGTTTTACAAAGCAAGTCAGTATTCTATAAATAGTTCATGATTAAATTGTATCACTGTTATTGATATATAAATATCTCATCAGATGTATGGTCAGACTAATATATATATATATATATATATATATATATATATATATAAAACAATAATAAATCAATCTCCTTTTCAACCTTAAAAGGGGAAAACCAGATGTTTTGGTTTATTGGTTTAGTTATCTACGAATGGCATCCATATTCCCCCCAAAATATGTTTTTTTAATTTATGTTTGGTTATTAACACAAAGATCTGAATAGCTGTGCACATACATCGTTTAACACATACAGAATGCACTATTTTCTTCACTTCTAGGAGAAGTCTAACTTTTTTCGTGGCATAATTTTGTAACGGTTAGCAGGGTCAAAGTTATGCAATAATTAACAGTGCCTCCAAAGACTTGTATTAATGAATACACGTGCAAAAAAGAAAGGTCACAGTAGAGGAGACTACCACAGATACAACGGCGTGCTTTCAATTCACTGACGCTGAGGATATCAAAATGACTTCTAAAAAGCACAGATGCTCCAGAATTGATATGCAAAACACATGGTGAACTAACATCCCAACATTAATTGTTTACTTTCGCTTTGATGCACTGAGCCTTACAAAGAGTTTCAGAGACAGCAATGAGCATCCCATGATCCCATTGTGTAACGTACAACTGTGTGTCTCCTATACATTCACATTGATGCGTTTACCGTGTAATCTCACGTTAGCCATTGACCTAATGGATCACCAAGGTTTTACTTTGACCTCTCCGACTTGCATGCCCCAGTATATTCTGAGTCTTTCCGTGTACCACACTGCATTGCCAGTGATCTAGAACCACGACGGTCAGCTGAGTCATGTGATTACATGAGATGTTCTACTGCAATTTACGGGGAAAACTTCGACTGAATGTGTGAAGGCGAGATACCAATCTAAAGATTTGTTTTAGTTTTTTTCTGTGAATGAAGCCTGGGATCAGCATTGTGTTTGTACAATATTTTTTCTGTTTAAGACCAATTCTAAATATTTTCTCTGCATTGTAAACATGGTAGTTTAGCTGAAGCTTATGTTACAAGTTTACTGATATTACGTAAGAGTTGTTCTTGTATGTATGTCTTGTGAATGTATTGTAAATATACTCAACAGCTTTTCATCTTACTGTAAAAATTGTGTTACATACTTGGATTAAAAGGGATTCCCCATTCATTAAATTCTGCCAGAGGAAGTCTTCAAAAAGATTGGTGTCTAGACATTCTTTTTTTGGTTTTTTCTGTTTTTTTTTCTTTCTTTTTCTGAATGGATTGAGCTGTGAATTGAAATTTAGTTTCAAAATATACATGTATAGTAATCTGAATGGAGGCATGAAGGTCAATAAAGTTGCATTTTGTATGTAACAAGAGGGATTGTCTTGCAATCCTCAGAGTTCTAGTGTTCCTTTAGTAAGTAAAGCGAGAGAAAAAATATATATTGGCCTCCGTTCTGGCATTATGGAAACTTATTGGACAAGCTTGATGGTATTTTATGCTATTGGTTTATTCTCTCAGAATGATTTTAGAAATTAAAATTAAGGTATGTAAATTATGTCCAGTTTTAGTCTTTTCGTCTTTTTCGTATTTGCATGAACCGGTTATACTGTACGTTGAACGGTTATGCTGCATAGTGGCACACCAAGGGTGAGTTTTAGTTCGCTCCAGGAGAGGGCAGCAGTTGCCTGAGAAAACAGCCTAGTCGCTCTCAAGCGTAAATTGCAGCTCTGCTGTTTTATTAGCTGTCCCTTTATTCATTTATTTATTTAACTATTTTTATTTTGTACCTTTTAGACACACGCAAACGTCGAGAATATGTTTGAAAGCATTTAGAAGCATTTAAATTTAAATGCAGTGAGTTCAAAACTTAATTAAGACCAAAATGTATAGGATATCTAAGAAAACTAAAATAGGATAACCTGTCCAATCTGGGGTTTCATTTCAGATAGTAATTTAAGTAAACATGTGGATTTTCCCTTCCGTATCTTTGGATGGAAAAGAAACATTGAACTTGTGAATGTCAGATCAATAGGCCTTTATCAATTACCGAAAGAGAAATGTGGGGCAGGGGTGTCCAAGGGGTGGTGTATTAGTTAAGGACCTGGAATGGTGACCCGGGAGGGCACTGTTTTGTACCCTCTGTGCAAGGTAGCCTACTTGAATTGCTTTAGTTGAGATGACATTGTAAGTGGGTCAAAAATATCTACATATATCTGCTGGCGACACAATAATGATACTGTTGAAATGTCCCTATGTGTTGCATCATCTAAACAGTACCATAACACATAAAAAAACGATTTTTATTGTTATGGACTTTTAGTCTGTATGCAATTTGGATGGACTTCAACTTCATACTAATCTTAAAGACTGACAGAATGTCTGACCAACATGAGTCAACGCAGATGTAATAAACACATAACTATGATGCAACAGTGCACGGCTAATTATATTTACTACCTCATAGTGTATATTGATTATTTCCTAAGTGTAGTCTTTATCACCACAAGAATCACGTGTGCATCATAAGGGTTGGCCTTTAAACTATGAACACACAACTAGAACTTCAGAACGTAACACAGTGAAGCATTTGTTCTTTACTGACTCTTGGAATGTTGTTATAGTAGTAGAAGGGGACACTATCCCTGTTATTGTGGTTTATGTCAAGCATGTTTTGAGATAAGAAAAAGTGTTGAAGGAATAACGCTTAAAAGGGTACATACATATTCTTACCAATTTAACAGAATCACAGGGGAGTCATTGCATTCTGACCAGAGGGTATACATTCCCATTCCTATTTTTTTCTCTTAAAAAATAAATCATTCCGTGGGGCCCACCTCATATGAACCTGTATTGTGTTTTACGAAAACCGCTTTATTGGTGTATTGAACTAGTGATAAGGTGAGTGTTGTGACACATAGCACTCACAAGGGTATTCTGAAGAAGAGATAATGAGGTTATGTGCAAATATATCCACAAATGCTTTTGTCAATGGCAATAGACACTGGTGTGCACTAAAAAATACATGTCAGTCGTTTACATATCAAAATGCTTGATGTAGGGACATCAACAGCATTTCATATTTGGTTCCGTGCATACGCTAGTTAAAATAATCCAAACTCAATTTACACCAACATTATGTATATAAAATAATAAAAAGGTAGGAGTGATTCTATAACGATCTTATTCTGGTTTGGCGCCTCCAGTATCAGCCTGTTCATACAGGGATTATTTGTGAATGTGAACTCAGTGAATGAAATCATTAGCTGTCTAACATGTTTTAACACCTGCCCCAGTGGGTGAACGTGTTCTCTGCCACATCACATCAAGCCATACTTTTGGATCTCTCTGTCTTCCGCAGTGACTCAGCACAAGTGGTTATCTGCTATTTAGTACCAACAGACCCGAAACAGAGACATTTATACCCAGCTCTCTGTATTACCAGGACAGCACTATTCACATGCAAGAAAGCAGTCAGGGTGGTGCAGATTGTCTGAAAGCCACAGCAATAGACCAACGGGTTCACAAATGAGTGGATTAGTCAACATTTAACTTTTTTGCTGAAAAGAGGAGTGGGGGGCGGGATGGGGGGACCATCTGCAATATTTCTCCTATAGGAAGTGTAAAACCTACAGCCCACACAATCCACTGAGTAAATGGAGTGGGAGGTTTCGTAATAAAAGCTATGTTTTATGTCATTATAAACAATGTCTCAAGTGTAAAATCTGGACAGATTTCTGAACGCTGGTTTTCCTAAAGCTGAGAGTTTCTGGAAGTGAGCTGCAGTTGTGGGAGAAATATATTGTTTTAGGTTTTGATCTTTCAGTAATGACCAGAGGACCACCACAGTGAAGAATGATTAAAAAAAAAAAAAAAACCCTATTATTCCTGGGAAGACAACTCATATTGGGACCAACAGGAAAGGGAGATATTGTTTTATTATAATTACTGTGGTGGCGTTGTCCATCCTCATGATTGCATGCTACAGTCACTGAGGGAAAACATTAGAATGCTTTCCTGCTTTCTTTAATTGAAATGAGAATGCAGCTCCAGAAACAGGCTTGACCACTGCTTTGTAAAGCTTTTCTCATGCTTCACCAGTTAAACTGAATAAACAAGTTCCCCCTTTAACCTGGCTGGTTTAGGCTTACATGTCCCTTCATGCATTCAACTGACTTTTCCCAGACACTGAACTTGCCCAACACGATCTTTGACTCATTTCATTACCAACTGGGAGAGAATTACTTTTCTGTTTACGGCAGGACAAGTTTTGCCTCCTTACATGAATTTGTTTCTAAATGCATGGATTTTCATTAATTAGGGAGTGGTTTTGGCTTTTGAAATTAAAAGGGGAACATGCTTTGTCAAAGACAGTCTTTGAGAATACAAGCAGAAATGCTATAGATAAATTGAGTGATTTCCGTTAAGATTTCACAATCTTTAGGTTGTGTAACAACGCACATGTTGGATGAGTAATAGTGAAGTGAGAGCTCTTTCTGTCTCCTGATTTCAAGTTTAGCTGAAGACCATAGCGACGAACCATTCATTTTTTTAAACAGGCATCAAAAAA
>JAOYSI010072242.1:11513-21810 GCA_025775065.1 Hiodon alosoides
ACTGACCCATTCTGAGATATTATACTGACCCATTAGTTTTCTTTGGCCGTACCATGATCTTTTTTTCACATGTATTTTGACACGAGCGTATCATGCAGACCCCGCTGAAGATTTCCAGACGGCCCTTCATCTTCCATTTCAGCATGACTGTCATCAGATTTACTGAGAACAATTAATCGATTTCTGGTGAACTTTTACTTTTGTCCTTGTTTCTTCATTGAACAGAAATGTTTCATTAAAGGCTCGCTGTGTTTGCTTGTAATGATACTAAAATGAAATTTACATATGATTAAGATAGAAAAATACATTCTGAATATCTATAAAAGATAGCTTGAGCTAACCATTAAGAATATTCAAATATTCAAGATATAAAGGTAAAAATATTCACATATTTACTATTGGGGACCCCAATATTTAGAAGTTTCTACTTTCTAAGTTTAACAAAATAAACTAAACATGGGATAGCTAAACATGGGATAGTAAACATAACTATTTGTCCTTGATGTTCCATCACAATCCCCGGATCTCAATCCAATTAAAAAATTTGTGATTCTAAGTCTAGAAAGCAAAATTAAAGGTCAACCAATCAGATAAACCTACAGCAGTTTTTTCCGGAAAGAAATGTCAGAACCTTATGAAAACACCACAGGGCGCATCTTATCAGTGTAATCCATGCCAGGGAAGGGAGGTGTACAAAGTATAAAAGTAAATTTGGCTTTTCTTTCTGTTTTCTGGAACAAAAGGATTTGTGCAATGTAATTAACATATTCTAATTTTTCAAAGAAAAACCAACCAAGTTATTTGCATTCCTGATTATTTACAACATTTATTCCAAGTCCATTTCTGAATATGATTGCCTGTTTGCCCCTTTTTATATAGGTGAAAGCAAATATCCTCAGCTGTTCCATGGAAAAAAGAGCAAAGCAAAAAACAACTTTCTGACTTTGGCGTGTAATTGCAAAATCACTGCCATAAACCTGCTTTCTGAGTGAGCTGAAATGTTTAATCACTGTTTACAAAGAGGGCTGGTTGATTGTTCTCAGCATAGCGCACCAGGGACTTGGTAAACAGCTGCTGAGAATGACTGCACTAACCTTGTTCTGTTTGACAGGCTATGTTAATAAAATCAAATCAAAAACAACCTTTAACACAACAGATTCACAGGTAGATAAAGATTATACACACACAAAGATGTCCACGTAATGTCAAAGACGAATGGTTCACACGCTGAAAATCTACAGCTCTTCTATTTAATACCACGGTTACAGATTAGTCTACTGTCTTTTTAATTAGATTTTAGGTGATGCATGAGGAAAATATGCTTCAAACTTTAAAATCCTATTACACGCCCTACAGCTGGCACGAAAAACTGTTCAGATAGTTAAAAAACATCCCCAACATCGTAAGTATGGTCAGTGCCTTCATGTTCAATTTTCTCTCCCTTAGTAAAACAATGTAATAATTACCATAGGACTGTGGACCGTTGGTAAAGTTGGTAGATAACAGCTATACTTTTAGCTTAAATATTACTTTACAGAGAAATGTATACTGGTTACTACTGGTAATATCAACAGGTTTGGGTGGGGGGTCAGGGGAAGAAAAGCCTTTCAAAGTGTCTTTGAATAAATGCATTTTAAAAACACATAATATTAATTGGCCCCTCTTTGTATACCTGCATGTTTTGTCATGTATTTTCTACCACTTGTGTCTCAAAGCTTGCTCTGTGATTTTTATTATTATTTGGTATTACGTATTCATGTCTTTTATATGTACATCGGCGTTGCGTTGTAATCTGAGAATTCTGATGTAGAGCTACCTCAAAACGCAACCAATGTTGCAGTGTATTAATGATTGGAACCATGGTAAACCTTTTCTCCATTTACCAGGCTCCACAACGTGTATTTTCACCTTCGGCTGGGACAGCTAAGAGAGGTTGATTCATGGAAGAACATAGGTCAATTTGCACAGTAATCAACCTAACTTTTTGTTTGCGCAGAGTCAGGATACATCTCATTACTTTTCATCCAGGTATGCAGGAGAAAAGTCTTTTCGGTAAGGAGTCATTTGTCACTGAAGTGTAACTCTCACAAGAGGTGTGGCATTGTGCAAACCAGTCCTGCTAAATGAGTATTCAAACCTTCATCGCTTATCACTCATTGGTATTTATTACTTTAAGAAAATGACCGTTGAAAGGTTTAGCCCTCTTCTTTCACCTAACCTTTGTAGGAGTTTGGGTGGCTTTTTCTATTGACTTCAACAATAGAATAGTTCTTAAACAGTATATTGTTGGCTTCAGACCAAATATAAATTCTACCTGTTGCTTTAAAATTAAGAAAATGCAGTGAATCTTGGTTTAGAAGAACCGTTTTTGATGACAAAAAAAACTCCTGTGCTAAATTTGTTTTTGTTTTTTGCCATGATCTTAAATTAAGCTAAGAAAACCTGATCTGAAAAACTTCAGCAATGTTTCAAATATTGAATAGCGGTAAGAACATTTTTTTTACTATCATGTTTCTCTATGGCACAAAACAAATATTAAATTATGCTCCATAACAGCTTAACCAATTAAGGATTGCATGGTGCCAGACCCAGGACATGAGGCAGGGTACAGCCAGGACAGGACCGCAAGTCGAACACAGGGAGAACTTGCATGAGCTGCGCCAGGTTCAAGCCCAGGGCCATTGGCTCAGTGAGGTAACCCTAACCCACAAGCCATCCATTTTGGTTTCACTCTGATATGTTTTCAGTATGTCCAGAGTATATACATCACAGTAAAACCCTTACGGGTTTAAAGGGTATTGTTAATTCAAATCACTGTTATTATCATTCCCTAAAAACAAGACTAAATTATTTGGTGTAATTTTTACTTCGATATTTTTCTTTTACTTTCTTAGAAAAATGGAATACATTGTGGATGAAAATTTACTAAATTAGCATTTGCTGACTTTTCTTTCCTCTCTTTCAGCATTATAATTAATTATACAAAAGCATTCTGCTTAGATAAACAGACTTCCTTCCTGGTATTACTTCATAGATGTCTCATTCATATTTGATCTGACCAAGGGACACATCTTGAATAAGTTGAGCTGAATAGGTTGTGGGAATATCTGCACCCTTGCCCTGGAGGAGGTGGGCCGGCGTATTAGAACAATACTGTTCATGTTGAGAAACCCGAATGTAAGGAAAGGAGGAGAAAAGGGATGAGAGGCCTGAAGGAGGAGATCTCAGGAGAAAATAACTATGGGGTTTGATTTAATCCATAGGCACTAGTTTGGTTTGTCTTTGACATCTGATGTGCATTATGTTCTGGTCTGAGGTCACTTCTGCGAATTGACCAAGCACAAATGCAGAGATCAAAAATCCCACTTTGAATTATGAAACCGTTCATTTCCTTTTGAGTGTTTCCTGATTTGATATGAAGTTTTAAGTTTTTCCCCCTTTAACCACAATAGCGCCAAAGAATGAATTAACCCAACTACATTGAAAAACTGGAAAGTGCCATAGGGTTTAAAGTGAGTGGATGTGCGGTGGTAAAATTGTACGCCCAAGTCTCTTGAAAGTGTACTCAAAATGGCTTCACCAGAACTCCATCCACTTTGTACACCTTACTAACTTCTCCATGCGCCATTCTCTTTGCCCTCTTAAAACCCGTTGTTTTTTATCCTGGTGCCAAAACATGGTAGAAAGCATACACTGTCTGGTATAAATGACCCAACACTGCAGCAATATGTCAGTCACTGGAATTGAATGATCTAACTAATGCTATTTCATTAAAAAAGAGAAGATGCTTGTAAAGGCATTATGCTATTATCACTGTTTTCATTGCAATCAAATACATGATATAAAAAATTCCTTACATGTAAATTTGCGAGAACCATGTAAAATACACTAAAAAAAACGTCAGAAACTGAGGCTTAAACAAATAGACTTTGAATGCAATCCAATGGTATTGGACAACAGGAAGAATCTTTTGTGTTGCAAACAAAATGGGTAATGCTATATAATGGTTCATGTATACAATCGTATGTGCTGTGTTGAATACATACTTTTTCACTGCAATTATGACACATACACATACTTAGTTGATCCCTATCTAGTCTTTCCCTTGTTAACAAATGTATAGCTTTACAATGTGCGAAATCTTTAACAGCCCTTTAGAAGCGCTGGGGTTGCCACAGAAAAAAAATGTGATTTAGAACTGCAAAAATAGCATAACAAAATGTCTGTACTCATTTGGTGCAGCTCAAGTTTGCAATTATTTATTTTATTACAATCCCAGAACATTTGTATAATAATTACCCTGCATTAGCATTTAGTTACAATACAGTTGTTGGCTATAGACCTCACAGTATTCAATCTGCTGATCATTTTGAATTTAAAAAAAAGCATTGAAGTATTGAAAAAGTGTTGAAAATACAAACTATTTTGCAACTCAGATATTTTGTTTGCATAAGTAATCAGGAAACACAAATAGCTTGCCTTGGACAACTTTATCTTCAGAACCTTTTTATTGTTTGGTGTAAGGCAATAAAACTTAAGTGCTATGTATTGCTGAAAATCTTAAGGTCTCTCACCACTTTACCGATTGTGTGTATTCATTAATCACCCAGATAACACAGGTAGTTTGTCCTAAACCTGTAAGCACCAAGTGCAAACATGAACTTGCACTATGTTTCATCACTCAGAGCACTAGCAGCTGGGAGCTAGCAATCTTGTAGGTATGCTGAACATGTTTAAATATACATTTTGAATCCTCCATTATTATTATTACATTTTCTCCCAAATTAGAAAATGTCAACTGCGCTAATGCCTCTTGACTCATCACTAGAAACTTTGCTGCCATACATAAGGGAGGGAGAGGAAGTATTATGATTGGTCTCCTCCGATTTAATCTCCTTTGAGCCACCCGGAATTTTCCACACTGTGGGCTGAAAAGCCTGTGTTGGGGCTTTGTACCAACTGATGGCACTGACAGTCTGCAGGCGGCTGGGAAGCTAACAGGAGACACTCGTTTGCAATGGAAAGAGAGAAACCCCAGCGATTTACACCCACTCCAGTCTGGGCGATTTCCGCAAATTCTACATATGTTTGTACTCGGCTGTTACTGGATAACCAAACAACAGAGTTGTCACAAAGTATAGAATTGTTGAGAAGAAGTTAATTTTATTAGGCTTTATTGTTCAGTTTCCAACAGCAACAGGATGCAAACCAACTGTTTTAAAAACAATGATATAAAAACAGAAACATTTTATATGAAAAAAAAATTAAAAAAATCACAAAATGTTGTAGCAGGACAACCACAAAGTTTGCCCCTTTGTTTCAATGATTAGCAGAGAGCAACCAACCCTTCTGTCAAACAATATTTACATCGGATGTCCAGTATTTACATTAAGGCATTCTAGCTAAACAAATGTAGTTATTCTTAGTCGATCTGGTTTCCTAAGATACATAATAAATTAAAAAAGATAATCTTCCAGTAACAAACAAGTCTTATCATGTCTTAAAGCTAAGAAAGGTAGCAAACCCAAACCTATGTAATAGCCTACCATAAGTTACCCCAATGAGAAACCCCCATCTTACAAAGTAGCTTGTATAAATTTCACATAACCTTGGAAGGCACTTACAATGAAATGTATGTTCACAATGCGCGTCACGATCAACAGTTAATGTGGTTTTCTACATTCACTTGACTTCATAACTCTTAGAGAAGCATAAATAGCATGCGTGTATACAGAGGTCTGTACAAATCATACATCCGTCGCCAGTCTACCAGCCACCTCGCCACACCCCCTTTTGTTTATCGTTTCAAATAAAGCCGCATTTCATTTAAGTCCTGTAGTGACACTTTATTCTGAAACCTACGTCAAATATGTTATAAAAGCATTCCTTCACTGCTTATAAATTCAGTACCGACGTGATTTTTCCAGTGCTATGAAATAAGTTTTCCAGTTTACAAGTCCAACGAAGATGGTATCAAGTCTATAATGGTTACATAAAATGTGTTCTCATTTGTTCACAAACTAACCCCTACATTAACATTGCTCATTATGTTACGAATCAAATACTCAGCTAGAATAGTATTTGAAAGTACCCCCATCCCTCATTTCACTAGCATTGATAACATAAAAACAGCATTTTCGCATACCTGATGCTGGGCATACCTTGTTCTTTGGTTCGCAATGCATACACAGTGCCTCAATATTAGGATCCTCCAAGCATTTACGGATCGTTTTTAAAACCACACACTTTTTTTGGTCTAAAAATGAAGTGAACTTTGGATTGGAAATGTTCAGGAAGAATTACAATGTTAATGGGTAAAAAAAAGAAGTCTGGAAGACTAAAATTAGGAATTTTAGACATTTTCTCAATATAACATACTATGCATTTGGGCGCTTGGCTTGTTGAGTCACTGAAAATGTTTTTTCTTTTCAACGAACATACATTTATGTGCTAACTTTATCATCCACTTAGTTTGAATAAATGAGAAATACAAATTTCAAAACCTTGTGAGACACAAAAAAGTACTTGAGAATTGCATTTACATCAAGTATCATCAGAAATAAGCAGGATTTCTGACGTTTATATGAAATCATAGCTTTTGTTTAAAAATGTTAAAAATGATCATTTAATGTGTGGGTGCTGAAAAGCAGTGAAAAACTGAAAAAAAAAAGAATTACATATATGCTATGAACATTTTATAAAGCACCAAATGTGGGAAAAAAGTTTACGAAAACTTGTAAGCGACGCACATTGGATATTTGCCATAAAACATAACAATCAGCAATAAATACCGACCGACTTTCTGTTTTTTTTTTCCAATACAGACGACGAACTTGGAAAAATCCCGTTTCCAAAATATGAGAAGAGAATGGTACAGTATCGCACAAAACCAGTATAAACACGTAAAGTTCCAGTTCTCCACAGGTAAGGACGACAAACGACACGACGCACAGGAAACGGACGCCCGGATGAGGAGGGCAGAGTGGGCAGGGGTCTAGCTCTGGTGTCTCTTCATGTGGAGGGCCAGGTGGTCAGAGCGCGAGAAGCTGCGGCTACACACGGCGCACTGGAAGGGCTTGGCCCCGGTGTGCTTCCTGAAGTGGCGCGTCAGCTCATCGGAGCGGGCGAACCGCCAGTCACAGCCGGCCCATGTGCACCTATACGGCTTCTCCCCTGAAACCAAAGAAATGTAATGACACATTTTGTGGGTGAATAGCGCTAAGCCTGGGAGCGAATCAAAACTCTGCCAACCGTTTAACTGCATTTATTAGCTTTTTGCGACGAGAAGAAATAAGAAACATACAAAAACAGGAAAAACGCTATTAAATACAATGTTATTACGTGCGATCAGCAGGTTGTCAAAGTTCTGATTTGGTTCTGGCCTAAGGCAGACAATCAATTAGGTTTTAGATTAACAAAGAGCTAAGAAATTAAATTAAGCAAATTTCAATATAATCGAAACACAAGTTAGAAGCAGATCCAATAAATGTATTGAAATGATGGCTGTCGTGGCAAAGAAAACAATGTCATTGGAAAAGGAAAAAAAAAATAACTAAAAGCATTTTACTGAAAATCAAACAAATGCACCTGTTTGAACAATGTAATGAGCCCACTGAATTGTTTTTACTATATACAGTGTGTATGTGTGAACTACCATAGATCTTTCACTCAAGCCCTTACACTGTATATGCTATTTACAAATGTGCAGCTAGTCCTGCTCTACTGCAGTGCTCGCCATTACATTTACAACAAAAATATTTTGCCTTGACGGCTCTGCAGGTTACTACGGAAGAAGACGTCTGCCATACATATAAATGGAAACCTAAACCTGCGACCTGATGTATTTAAAGGAAAGGAAGCTTCATCAAACTTTTGGCAGGAGTCTTCCGCCCGATGTTGTCTAAACGAATTGTATCTATGGTTTCACAATAAACACCTGGAAATAACACAGAAAAATTTCCGTGCCACTTCCACGTCTGAATGTTTATGCCGAAACTCTGGCAACATTGTGCATGTTAATGCTAGTTATTAGAGATTTTAATGAGAGAGGTTAAGCAGGGAGTAACTTGTTGGAATGGAACGGTGTTTAGCTTTCCCAAGGTACAAGTAAAACACCTTAAAGCCTGCTCAACGTGAAGAGACAACACTGCAAAGGCTTGTCTGACATAGCCACGCAAAACCTGCCATTGTTATTCCTCTCACAGGCCAAGACACAAGGAACCAAACTTCAAAAATAGAACTCAAACATAATAGTGCCTAATGCACCACACCTGTAATGCCTTATCAACAGATTTATGAGAATGAATGAAACAAAATGTGGATTTTTTTAAATGTGCCGTAACCACTGGAGGAACAACTAAACCAAGAGAGTTACAGGAAGTTACAGGAAGGCACAAATGCAATAATGGCATCAAAGAGCTGCTGGGGGACTCATACGATTTGATAAAAACACCTCATAGCTTTCAAATGAACAACAAATTGTCCACATTGAAATCATGGGACTGCAAGCAGGCACCAAAGCACAGTTCATTTTGAATGGAGCCTTTCATCTTTAAGTCGAAGATACTAGACATAATTAATAAAGAACATTTCCCAACCATACAAACAGATCTAAATGCCTCACACAGTAGGGTTTTTGTAAAAAGGAATATGCATTTGGAAACAGCTTTCTGGGATTCCCAGTTTGACGGGAACAGACTTAATAAATTCTCCTATCAAATCCTTTTGCAAACTATTTATTATCAGGCATCTTAAGTCAAGACACATATGTAAATAGAAAACAACAAAGGAGACTTGCATGAACTTGTTTCGGCTATAAATGGCAGACGAACCTTGCCTGAAGCAAAAGACATTCATGACTGCCTTTATCACAGGTGATTATCGGGCTATTGAGAAGACATTTTCAGGTTGGCAAAAGTTCCCTTTCCAAATATTTCAGATAATGGCTGTTGACGGAAAAGCTGCAGGGCCCCACGGTGAGCCTGCGATGCATAGGGCAGAATGAGGAATGTGAGGTTTCACTGCCAGTGAAGGGAGCCACTGCAGAGTCTGAACTCAAGCACACACAGTGAGCCTCCAAAATATCCACCCAACTTTACATTTGTCTCTTTGGCTTGTGACCAAAATGCTAGAGTCGACAGTGGAATTATCCGTGCTACGACACGTGCAAATAACCATGAGCTATTGGTAGAGGCCACTCAAAGAAACTAAAGTTTAAATTGATTGACCATTTAAAAATACGTTAACACTGATTACTCTGAACCTTTTATCTGGCAACCGGGTGAATTAAGCGGAGATAAGATTATGAGGCCGTGGCATTATATTAAACTCTCCAATCACAGCTTTGAAAATGTTGATAGTTCTTTACACATAAAGTCCGCTCGATAGCTAAATATTTATTTACGACCGCTAGCTTTTCTTAAACACTAGAAGACGTAAAAGCTTTCACACCAGTTAATTTAGTTAGAAAAAACACAAAATGAGAAGCAGAATACACTTTGAGTACTCAAACACCCGATAAGCAGTCCCTTTACCAAATCAAAAGTATAATATTTGAATTATACAGTACATATAATTCAATAGTTTTACGAGAAAAATCACTTCATACACTAAACACCTGCAATGAAAATGTCAGATACTTTAAAAATAAATTTCTCTATGCTGTACATTACTTTATTACCAGTTTATTTAGTGGCCATCGCAGATTGCTTACAGTACATTCTGTATTGTACAAAACGGTTCATACTGGGGCAACAATCTTCATCACAACGCTCAATAGAGCAACAGCAGTATCCCATAATTCAAACCTTCTTGTACAAAACCGAGCGCTCTACACCACCCACTATCTCCAGATCAACAACCTGCTGTTCCAGTTGGTAAACTCACATTGCTATTTTTGTGGCGACAGACAGAAGCATGTTGACGATGCATTCTAAAAATGTTTCATTCACAGCTTGAATTAATTATGATATTGCCGCCATTAACTTACACAGAAGGAAAATAAATCAAATTACTATGACAAACTTGTGAAAAAAGTTTAAACCGCATAAAAAGTTAATCAATACAACAGCAGCAAAATAACTCTGAGGGCAGTAGAAAGTTATATTGATGTGGAATTTATTGGTACGGTCAGTTAGTGAGCACTGAAAGCTGTGCATTGTTTATGGAGAGTGAAAGTGCATGTGTTCACATGTGTTGGCGTGTGTTGGCGTGTGTTGGCGTGTGTTGGCATGTGTTGGCATGCGGAAAGCACAGCATGGAGGAGGCTGCTACACTTTCACAGGCCTTTAAAAAACAT
>JAOYSI010072243.1:0-21805 GCA_025775065.1 Hiodon alosoides
GGATGCTGAGGGAGCTGAAGATGCTGAGGGAGGTCAGGATGCTGAGGGAGGTCAGGATGCTGAGGGAGCTGAGGGAGCTGAGGGAGGTCAGGATGCTGAGGAAGCTGTGCATGTGCTACCTGACAGAACTCAAGGGCAGTACAAAACCAGGAATGTCTGAAAAGTCAAAGACAACCAATTTGATGGAGACTTGCCTCTTTTTTTAGGAGAGTGGAAAATGATTGTTCAGGGAAAGGAACCAGAAGATCTGATAGATTAAATAGTGCACAACACCAACTTCTTTCAAGGCATCTGTAGCTCCTGCGCTAATAAATGCAGGCTTCCTCCAGACAAACAAAAGAGGAAGACCCAGTGGGCCCCCCACCTCCGTTGAAGCGCAGAGCAGTGACCAGGGTACCCCCTGAGGTCAGGTTTGGCCATAGAAATCACTGGCCCCAGCTCACCAAAGCAAAAAAAAAAAGCAAACAGATGCCATGATGCTGCATGCACACGATAGACCAAGTACAACTTAATGCAGTGTCTTGTGGCTTTGGGCCCTGGGTGCTTTGCCAACTTTCATAGTTGGATGTGATGAACTGATATAAGAGTCGGTTACACTGACAAGACCATATTGTTGAGTTTTATCTCAAAAGAAGTATTTGGAGACTCACAGACATTTTCTTTTCAAGTCTTTGGAAATATATTTTGAAACAGTTAAGGCTATACAGTTCCACATTGTTGGTTTTCCCATATTTTTATAAAATAAAAATACAAAAATCCTGACTCAGGTTGTCATAATTCATGCATCAGAGGGTTAATAAAATATATTTCCTTTGACTTATCATATATTAAAAATAATAAACACTTGTTAGACTGAGGCTAGGACAAAATCAAAATGAATGTTTTTAATCAACATGACTGTTTTTAATTTAATTTTTAATTTAATTTTATGAGTGGAAGAAATATAGTATTCACAAAATAAAAGAAAATGCTATTAAGTACAATTCAATTTTGAATGCTATTGGTTGGTTGTAAAGCAAAGTTGCTTTCAAAACTAATTAAATCAAAATATAAATAAATGCTATAAATAGCAGTAAACAGTAAAAAACTAAAATAAATACATCAAATTAAAGGTGTGACCACCTTTAAAACTGCATCAATTCTCTTAGGTACTCTGTGGTGCCGCTCGATGATGATGAGATCAGGGCACTGTGGAAGCCTTACCATCTGTTGCAGAATTCCTTGTTCTTCTTTTGGAAAATGTTTGGAAATCTAAAATATGCTCTTTTCTACTGATGCACTTATGCAGAAGACAAAAAATAAACATCAAAGACTGCATTTATGTAAAAAGGCTAGGGTGCCTAAGAATTTTGCACAGTACTGTAAATTTGTTAATTGCGCTTCCCTTTCAAAAATGTAATATGAAACATCAGTAATGGGCTATTTCTCCTTAAGGACACCAGAATTCTGAGCAGTATTCCATATCCGGCGAGAGAGCTTTGATCAAGCAATCGCAACTAAGAAAACTTAATCCCCATTTTAGTTCTGCTTCTTTCCTTCAGAACTTCCGAGCTGAGCTGAGCTCTGCCTTCATTACGTAGTTCTCTCGTTCTTGTCGTTTTCTGTAAAAATCTTTTTTTTTAAATGACTTGTTTTTGTGAGTGCCTGACCTAATTTTCTTGTAAATTTGTCACAATTTTAGTTTTTATCTGTATTAGTAAGCATTAGATTGTGTGATTTTATATCCTTGGAAGCTGCGAGTCTGTCACCCTTCTGAGTTTGTTTGCTTGTGCTTTATTATTTATATATTCATTATTCCTGGGTTTTTGTTGCAGAAACTGATTGGGGTGGAGACCTTAATAGGACTAGACTGCAGCTTCCATTAGCACTTGCCCCTGTGGGACTTGACAACTGATACAAAGCGATGTCGATGCACTGTCATCGACATACCGTCAGTGTTTATTGACACAAGGTTGCGTCAACATTCGATTGATGCTTTCTCCTCTGTCAACACAGAGAAAAGCTTTTTCTTGAAAGCACTACTTCCTTGCCTAAACAGAATGCTGTAACAGGAGAGATTTGGCGCTTGTGGTGGGATTTGAACCGTACGTCAAGAAGTCCTATGTAATCTACCTGGGCTGTGGGCCTCTAACGTTAGCCAACTCAGATATCTCAGTGTCCAGAGTGGTGGAGGCCACCTACAGGATTCATAAGGCAGACAGTTTGGGCCTCTCTCATATTCCTGCTGTTGGCTCGACGATTCAGGCACTGACACAGCAAGGTGACCTGACCCTCCTATCTGGCAAGGATGCTTCCCGCCAGAACAAACAATATAGTCACAGAGTCCATCTACAAGCAAGATGCTTACTTCCGTGTCCCCATAACTCCAGGACACAGAAAGTACCTAGGGGCACCATTTAGCCTGTCCCTAACGGCATGTGTCTTTACGAAGAGCATAGATGCGATTATGCCCCCCCAAGGCTCAATGGAATCAGGGTCCTGATTTATCTGGAGGATTGGCTCATCTGCTCCCAGTCTTCACCGCAGGATCCAGGATTCAGCATCGCACGCAAGTGGGGATGGAACGCCTCTCCAGAGTAGGCCTGAGAGTTTTTACCATATTTTCAGCAATTTTACCATATTTTAAAGATATTTTTTCTGTAAAGCTACATAAAACTGATTGACAGCTTGAGTTATTAATTTATATATACAAATTATATATAATTCTATATTATATTATGTATTTATATGTATATATTGGAGCTGTGTCATTTTTGAATGACAAAACCTAAACTGAATTTTAGAGACTCAACGCCAAACTCAGCTAGGGCTGAAAGAACTGCTCTACAGTAATACATTTCAATTCAACCTGGGAATTATTCGTTTGCCATAATAAAAAAAGACAAATATTTATGTAATGTCAATGCATGAAAAACCGATCTGCTATTTTACAGGCAGATATGTGGTGATCGAAAGATAAAATGAATGCCCATTTAATATTTGATATTTAATTCAACATCTTCAATTATTTTATTATTCACATATATTCAACTCAAAATTGTAATTTATTTTCCAATCACAGCAGATCATCAGGAAATGTAATCTTGCTTAAATTCAACACTGTATTTGTTAAATATTAAATAATTGCATTTATTTTGGTAATTTAAACTGTGATTTGTTTTGAGTTTCATTGGCATATAAGTGTTTTTACAATTCATAGTTGCATATCACAACTATTAATAAAATGAATGTCTAAAAGCGCTCACCCAAGTGTACACCTATCTGTGACTAGGAAACAGTATTATTGTTTGAGCATTAAGAAATTTAATGCTTTATATTAAAATGCACTATTTTTTTTCTCTTGTTGCTACATTGAGTCTAGTTCTGCTGTGGTTCAAGTCAAGAGTTTTAGGGGTGCAGGTGAAACCAGATATAACAGTGATGTAACAAGGTACATGCAATAATATTATAGTTTCACTGAAAATTATGAATGTTTTTTTTGGAGGTTTTCAATATATGTCAACTGGGCAACTTGAGATATCTCTGGGCTTATTTGCATACATAATGATATGTCGTTTTATTTTTCCTTACTTTTTGTTCAATCCACGATGGCTTTCGAAAACTTTGCAGTTCTCAATAAAATATCCTCCCGTGAGAAGCTTGCAATGTGAGTAATCGCTAGGAATGTTCAGATCTGGTTGGGCGATAACCGTCAACTCCCCATTCTCCACCCACACGCGACAGGCCTTTTTTGAAGGGCGACCTCTATCGTGGCATGATAACTTTGACTTCTGGTTTTGGTACCCTTGGAATTCTGCAGCCCCTGTGATATCGCAGCTGCACAGATACCAACAACTACTATATCAATCTGTTGTTTTCTGTTGGAACATGAATTTATGGAATTGTGTACCCGAAATTTAAACAAATAAATGAGGTATTACTGCTTATAAGACTAAGTTAATTTCTTTATTTGCAATGATAACTGAGTCATAAAAAGTAAGTAAAACACAATTGCCAAACTGCATTTCTTTTTATTATTTATTTCACCCTGTTTGGTCAAAGCTTTTTTTATCCCTTTTTTAATGTAATTTTGTTAACCCAGCGCGTTCTTGAATTTTTATTTTTTGTTTTCTGCAAACAAACGTTGCTGCATTCTATACTTAATGTTAGGCGGTACATTTAAACATGCTCTATTTCTAAACAAATGTCAGTTTGACCAAACATTGCACTGTAGCTTTTAGCTTTTAAAATAATCCTTAACTTTTAAAATATATGCCATTTTTGAGAAGCTATGGAATTCAGTATTCCCTCAAATTGTTTAATTGATCATGTCTTTTTTCGTGTAGACTGTTCTATGAGGTATGTGTTGAATTCTACTATACACCGGGGTCCCCCAAAATTTTACATGGGTGGGGATATGGCATTCCATAGCTATTGAGAGGCTACGGTATATCGTATCCCCTAACAAAATCATGAAAACACTACCAATGTCATGTCATTTAAAAAACAAAATAAATTTGTACAGTGTTCTTTGACATATGTATTAAAAATAGTATTCTGCTGGTGTCAGCCAAGCAGACTGAAACTATTGTACTGGAAATGGAATATGCGGAAAAGGTATTCCGCAAAGTTAAAGTCGGCAAATCCTCAGGTCCAGATAACATGAGCTACAGCATTACAAAAATATGTTGCAGACAACTGGCCAGTGTTTTCTATGACTTATTCAACTGGTCTAGGAGCACCTAGTCCCGACACTCTGGAAATGCTCCATCATCTGCTTAGATGACATTAGAAAAGGGTTAGGGTTAGGGTTATACCTGCATTGGAAAAGTTGCCCCACTGAAACTAATGACTACCGATCTGTTGCACTCACATCCGTATTAACAAAGAGCTTTGAGCACTCAGTGCTCAATCATTTATAAAATGAAGTCCAGGCTTTGGCAGATCCACTCCAGATTACCTATAAGAGCACACTGTACCAGATACACACCCATCTTGAAAGTCTAATGCCTGACTAGTGTTTGTGGACTTTTCTAGTGCTTTTAATACTCACCTCATTTTATGGATCATCTCCTTTTTAAATAAATAGACCACAATGGATCAGATAAAAAGGCCACAGCAGCTGACCCAGACACATCTCCACTATCTCTCAGAGCTCCTCAGGGCTCTGCTATCTCCACAGTATTATTCACACTGTACACTGACAACTGCAGGAGCACTTGCCCAGACATGTTCTACATCAGATACTCTGATGACACTTATTTTATATACATCACCGTCAGACAACCTGCGGTGTAAGGATCATGTCATTTTCTAGACCTTGATATCAGTAAGACAAAAGAACTGGTCATTTACATCCACAAGAAACCAGCACCCCCTAAATAACTCGTCATCTGTAAATCAGACTGTTGAGTGTGTTAAGAACTGCAAATATCTTGGCGCAGCAATCAAGGAATTTTTTTTTAAAGAAAACTCACGTTTAAGTGTGACGTAGTCTATTGCTCTCTATGTTGGTTAAGTAAGCAGGTAAAAAGCTGTAGGGTAATCCTAGCTGAACAGAAAATTGCAGAAACGGTCAGCAATATGCAGTAGCTATAAATTATAATTGAGCCTACGCGGTTTCATCTCATCGATTACGTGGTCTGTTATATATCTGTCGAACATACATCCAGCGCGTGTTAATAGCACGTGCCTACTGTTTAAGATTAAAATGGCATCCTTTATTCCTTTAATAGAACCCCTGAAAGGTCATCAGCACCATGTCCCAACACACCTTAACTCTGCCCTGATCATATCCCTTTACAATCCAATTAAAACACACATTTAACAGATCATGTCATGTTTTTATTTATTCAGGCTGTTCTATGAGGTTTCTGTTGAATTTTACTATACCCTGGGGTCCCCCAATATTCCACATGGGTGGGGATATGGTATTCCATAACAAATGAGAAGCGATGGAATATCAAATCCCCTAACAATGTTATTAAAACACAAGTTTAATTAATCTTGTGATTTGTGTACAGTTTTTCTGCAGTTTGCTTACATACCAACATATTAACCAACGTTATTAGCATGAATAAAGTCTTAAATAAAACCAGTAAATAACGTTACAAATTAAAAATGTTTATTTATAGTACCAAAAAGGGGGAAAAAAATACTTTAGTCCCTTATCTTATCAAATTTAACAAAAATAAATTGACCAATTCATTTTTAAACAAAAACCATATAATTTTTTCTAGGCATTGACTTATTTTGTGCAGATACACAATTCCCAAGTCCACAGATATGATTGCTAATAAATAAATATGACTGTTCATACTGGTGAACATATAAGTAGGCTATATAATGGGGCTTGCAGGTGCAGAGAAAAAGACACCACCCACCCGCCACAAGACTTGAGCTGCATGAAGAGAGTGTTTCCTGCTTTCGGCTTTGGCCCACACTCTTGGGGTATGCCAGGGCTCTTACTCTACTATTGGCTATTCCCACCTGCTTTCAGACCATTCAGACCATCAAGCCATTTACAAGCAGATCACGGTTTCCTCTATCAAAGGACACAAGACAACCGAGGGACCCATGCCAGGCACCATCAGGGTTACTCCCAATTTCAAAAGGACTGACAGCGCTGGATGGCGTGTAGACGCTGCAAGAGTAGAGCAGGAGCAACAGTACAGATGTGAGCATGTAGCAGCAGCAGCAGCAACTTTCTAAAGAGCAGATGCTAGAATTTGTTTTGTTTTTTCGTTTGTTTTAAACATGCCATCTTTGTAGGCCTCAAGGTTTGCTTTCTCAGCTTCCCATCTGAAAATAAATGTTTGGTTTGCTTTCCCGTCATGGGGATAAACTTGGAAATTGTTTGACCCCAGAAATGATTCATAGTAAATTTTAAAATTGAAAATGTATACACTACAATATATGCATGCAATCTTATTTTTGAAAATTGCATGCATATATTGCACAATGTATTACAAAATGACATATTGTAAACCATATTGTAAAGTAAACTGAAGTTTTGTAAAAACTTTGTCTACTAATATTTACAGTCAGACCTAAAACATATGTTTTAATTTTTCATATATCATTTTTTTAAATTTCATTTTTCCAAAAGCGCCCTCCTACCTCTTAGGTCAAACACAGAGGGCAAGAAAAATATGTTGTGTCAGCTTTGGCCCCTAATACTCCTGAGACTGTAGTTTGTTGATAAAAAAATATAAACCTTCTGTTTGGATCATCTCGACCTTCTATTAAACAAAGCATAGACCTTTCTGGTGCCACTTAGAGAAAAGCCTAAGTTAGTTACAGTGTCACCATCGGAAGACCCAATAAACAGACGTCAGACAAAACGCTTCCACAGAACGCTGAATTCGGACATGGTTGCTCTTTAACTCGATTCCAAGCACCAAGCACAAACGGTGCACTTCTATAATCTACAAAGCTCCATCGCCGAGACACAAACAAATTGGTAGCTTTTAGCTTTAGGGGACTAAAAGTCTGTTCCCCTACATGCAGTTCTTAAATAAATAACTCCGAGGATTTATTATAAATAGAAAAACAAAATACGGCACAAAAAAAGAACAAAAAGGTTAAAATTTCGGAACACTAAATTTCCAAACGAAATACCACAAAAGGTTCCCGATTTGTGGTCTCTGCTTGACTAAACGAAGAAGTTATTGGTAATTTTAAAAAAGTGCAAAATAGCCACAGCGGTCAGTCTGCTGCACACGTCTGTACTCCGTTTTATAGCACCATTCCAGCTCTCTGCTGCCCACTGACGCTTACCCGCCCGTATCATACTCCGAGAGGTGCTGCATCACGACAGGCTCATTCGTCTGGGTCTCCATCGCGTCGCTCAACGTGCATTGAGGCTTTTCCTCTGACAGCTCCGTCTCTGGTGGACCGGTGATCTCCATGTTCCGGAGCGACGACTCCTGAGAGTAACGCACTGCTCTCCCTTGATAATTCAGCCGAAGTGCCAAAGAGCTGTGGGTATCTCCCAGTATGCCGGCATCGGTACCGGAAACACCGTCCATATTTTCAGCGCATGGAAGGAGCAGGTGCTTACTAGTGCCCGTGCACTACCACGTGGAGGACAGACTAATCAAAGCACCCCTAATGACAGGGGCGGCCCCTCACCGGCGCAGAGCTTTAATCCACTGCGCCGGACAACTGTCCCCATAACACTTTAAATAATTATTCAAAACACCTGCCTCGGACATTCCACGGAGGCTTAGGCACAATTATGAGTTGGCGCTCTTCTTGGAAGTGACTCCATACATACACGGTTTTAATTTAAAACGTCAGTCCAGCTGCTGTTACTAAATGACAACCACAGACGCGTAATTTGAAAAGCAACACGTCCCCGCGTAAATAATCACAGTTAGTTATGATAACACAAACAATACAAATAATTGTGTTAGGAAAAGAAGAGATTAAATAATTAAGATGGAAAGATTATTTGGTGAGCTGAACACAACTAAGCAATCTTTAGTCACTGTGAAACATTCCTCGAGTTAAACCTCTAACCAATTACAAATTCAACCTATAAGGAATAGTGTTGTGTGAATTACCCATTATGGTAATGTCGGTATAATTCTTGAAATGAACTGAATTTCTGAGGGAAATGTGGCCAATTTAAGTAAATCCCCTAAACAAAATAAATTGGCAGTCCAATACCGACAACCCTTAACTCGGTTAATAAGCGGTATAATTGAATAGACGGAGACAGGAACACTGAGGCACATTGATCTAAAATGGAAAGATATATGCAAATGTGGGCAAAAGGTCCCCCTCAATTAGAAGAATTCTTGAGAAATCAGAATTATAGGTCGGTTTCTATTACTACAGGTAACAACTGAAAAATCTGTAAATCCAAGACAGACTACGAAGCGATGCATGTAATATTAATAGCAGTCGGCAAAGTAAACCGTTACCGTTACACACCTATTTAAAATCTTTATTTAAAAAAGACTTACCTTCTACGGTACAGCTTAGAGCACGATTGAAATCCGTTGCTGCTTTGCAAGGTGCACGATTACTCGAATATGGTTTTAAAGGTGTGTTGACAAATCAGGAGGTAAAGATAAGAAAAAAAATATCATAACCTTAATTTACTGTTTTAACTCTGGACCCCACGCAGCAAGAGTTAACTCTGTTGACTACCCGACGACAGGTCCGTGCGTTATAAAGACATTTAAAGCCCCCATTTTAAAAATCCGAGCTACCTAACTGCTCTACTGACATTTCTTACTCCGAATCCTTTCAGTTCTTACGTTTAATTTAAATCCTCCAGTCTCCACATTCGAAGTTGAAAAGGTATTCGACAATTCCCAATCAGCCCCCACTCCGACCCCAGTGTTCACTCGTGTATTAGAAGCTTTCTGCCTCCGACCTTCTGATACGTGACCGTAAAACCGGACAAAATCGATAAAAAAATCCACAAAAACATTACCCTTTACCTCTCAGTAGTAAACAGTCTCGCTTTACGAATCAGCCTACATATGAATGACCAAAACGAAAATTTTCTGGTTACGAGTCTAATAAACATATATGTATCTATAATAACCCATGTAGCGCAATAAATAGTGAATACATGATGAGGCGGGAGTCATGAGAGAACCGACGCAGAATGTCTAGTCTGTTACGTTTCTGGGCATTGCCAGGTGGGCTGAAAATCTGTGATTAGTGAGTGAGAGAAAGTCGACTTTCCAAGCCAAGCATGTTCAGCAACCAATTTGGCTACGTAGACCATATCTGCCGTGGAGCGCTGTTATCTAACATTCGTTTTACGTTCATTATCCCCGGGTTTCATCCCGACGCTGACAGCAGGTATACATACGACGTTTAATGGCCGACGTTTACAGGTTATTGAAGTGACACTTATTATCCGTGAACACGTCTATATTTCTACTCAATTTACTTTATTTCAACCTGTAGAATGAATACAATAATTAAATATTTAAGCGTTAACATGTGGCCTGTATGTTTTCTTGTCAGCTTTCCTGATGTAAAAGCACGACCCGCGCTAGACCCTAGCGCCGTGGGTTCAATGCAATCGAGTGGTTTCAAGTCATTTCGAAATTTTAAAAGTTTTATTTTTTTTAGGTAGGTACGGCAGGAATAACACAGATGTTGACTGCCACGGCGAGGCGCTCTATCCTCCGTTATGTAGAACGTGGACTGCCTGTAGTGCTCAAATATTGGTCACCATACGTGCGTCGTGGTATTAAAAAACGTCAACGGTGGGCTATGAAAAAATATATACTCGGGACAACGGTGGACACGACAACTAAGTACTATATCGAAGACCCCCAGAGTACGGAGCCCTGGAAGGAATATTGTGATATACTATTTCCTCAATTTTTATGTTACAAAATAGAACGCGATAACTCTTCTGGGCAACTGGTAGGATCTTGAAAGGACTAACCTTAGGCCAGATGATATTCGTTTGGCAACAATTCCAGTAATTTGTAATCCACAGTATTTACCCAATTTAAATTTTCTGTTTCTAATCTATTTATATATAAAAATCCCTATCCTAACACAAGTAAACCACACATACTTAGAGCATGAATTATATGTATCTGAGACATAAACGTGTCTGACATGCATAGTGAGTGACATGAATAAAGAGAAGTATCTTGTCTGACCTCAAAACTAGTAAACCCTGTGTCACTACGGCAGTGTTGTGTTAACCGTCACTTGTGTGAAAGTGCGTAAACGAAAGTGCGTAAACTCAAGTGCGTTGAGAAGTGTCGGTGCCGATCCACCAAACGCTGGAAGTGTTAACGGTTACTTAGCTGTGCTGTATTGTGTTTTTAAATATAAAGCGGTAAACTGTTGCGGGGTAACAATTAATTACGTAGCTGGCTAACTTGTTTGGGGTGAGGGTTTGACCGCGGGGTGAGATTGAGCTTGGGGCACTTACTTGATTGACAGATATTCTTGTATGCCGATGAGCTGGGTACTATCCGTACCCAGGGTTCTGTAGTTTGCTGAATCTTCTCCTCTGTTGCCATTTACCCGCCGCCATAATACGTTTGCAATGCAATTTTGTCGTTTTACATCTGTTAAAAGCTCATTTGAATCGCTACTTTTACCATAAAGATCTGAAACCATGTCAAGATAGTTTATTTCAACTTACTTATCGCATTTTGTAATGATCGATGTTTTTAGAAAAAATTGAGAGAAATGTGACTTGCAAACAGCACGTGCGTGGGGCTGATCCCTGGGTATCATCTGAATGCAGGGTTTAATATAGTTTCGAGGTCAGACAAGAGACTTGCATTTATTTGTGCGACTCAATATGCATATTATCGTGGTATATGTTGTTTACAGGTTTTAGAATAGGGATTTTTTAAATTATATTGTAAAATTGTGTAAATAAAAAAATTATGTGGATTAAAAAGTAATGGTATAGTTGTAAAATGTCCTCCAAATGAATATCATAGCCTAAGGTTAGTCCTTTTAAGAGTCTACAGTTGTCCAGAAGAGTCATCTCGAGAATCAATATTATGTTCTAAATGTCGTAACACAAAAATTGAGAGAAAAAATATTTTATTTTTCACCATTTCCCTTCCATTATTAGATAAAATATCCCACCATCCCCTTTCCAATACTATGTACAAGAACTATCTACAATGACCTTCAGACGCATGCAAGACTTTGCATACTTGTCGCA
The DNA here is from genome assembly GCA_025775065.1 of Hiodon alosoides. Taxonomy (NCBI): domain Eukaryota; kingdom Metazoa; phylum Chordata; class Actinopteri; order Hiodontiformes; family Hiodontidae; genus Hiodon; species Hiodon alosoides. The sequence goes on from JAOYSI010072243.1 coordinate 11,657, forward strand.
CCTTACCAAACCAACGCTCAACTGTCTACTGTGCCCAGCTATCTGAGAGATGGTGGGAAACTTCAAAGTGTTTTACAGTACCCCGATTTAGAATAGATTTATTAAAAACTCGTTGGAGACGACAACAAGGATTTTCTTAGTAATATACTTATGCCACCTACACGTTAGCACTTTCATATTAACATACAAAATGCAAACGTATCAGAGAGGTCTTTTTTACTGCTTAGCGAAAAGGGGTGAAGTAACTCATTTAAAGAAGTTAATTGGATTAAAAGTCAGATCTCATTTCCCTTAATCAGTTGTGCAAGATTTTAATCAACGAGGAAGAACAAGGTAATGGCTATTCCTTGAACGTGACTAGATGGATTAGTGATGGTCACTATACCATTTAGGAGCTGGGTTTCTGTCCCATGTCACCACATTCTCTTGTTTTTTAGGGTTATTCAGGTTCAGCCCCCCCCCCCCCCCCCAGACACTAATTCAACTAAACAGATTTTCCGCCACAGTAATTACCATCTCCATACCTAAGAATTTTTAATCAGGCACCTGTTTGCTAAGTACAACGTGGTCGTAGCGTGGGCTCTCTCCTCACAGCAGCACGGCATCACCTGCCACAGTCAAACTCTGACCAAGATCCGTCCTGAGATTCACACGGTTAGGCAGAGTCCGTCTCCTCGCTTCTGGTGCATAAGCATTGCTTTCTAAATGTAACCATTGTTCTTGTACCCGTACTTAAACATCAAATGCTAGTCTGGCACCGTAAATTGCAGAATGTCTGTCGGGAGAGATTGCCAATGGACAAAAAAACCAAAACAACTAGAGAGTGAAAACTGACTGCACAGCACAGCATCTTCAGACAGGACTATGTGAAAGCACTGGAGGTCTGGGTGCATATCGTTTTACACAGGCTTCAGTCTTTTAGTGTTGCCCGAAAGCAGAACTAATACATTTTTGCGTGCACTCCAAGTGGAAAAAATTGATTTGGATGTAGATTCTGAAACATGTGGCTTTATCCATCACTCACTTTCCATTCCACAAGAGGTTATGCATGATACCAACAAAGGCCTTGAAAAAAAGTCGCCAAGAGCCCGTTTGAGCAGTAAATATAGCAACAGAGCTAAGAATATCCAACAGGAGGCGTGACACCTTTCAGCCCAACAGCTCCAGCAGGGCTTTCACCTGCCCACCTGCTGGCACGGGGTGAGCTCTGTGGCTGCTGCCACCAATCGGCAAAAGATGCAGGGCAGCCAGGGAGGGAAAGGGTGGATTCCTCACCAAGGGGGTCTTTCGAAAATCCAGTACAGCTGTCTGTTGTAAACGTTTTGTCACGCATCATAGTTGGATTAGGACCCGAAGCTGAAACGGATGGTTTTCCCTTGTGCATTTCCCTTGGTTTTACCTGCATGATGCATAAACCCAGTAGAATACGGCAAAATAGAAATAAGGGGGGAGGGGTATTGAAAAGCGGATTCAATGCTGTTTAATGTGGACAGCTTGTCTTCAGCTAAACCCTCATACTCAAGTGAAGAATTTCCACTGCCAACCACGTGTCAACCAATATCATCCAATGTAGCATGATTGACAATAGTCAACCAGGTAAGTACATTCAAAAACAGTTCATATTTTTACAAACAACCTAGGGGGGAAGTTTGAGAAATAAGTTATGGATAAAACATAAAAAGAGCAAAGGAGGGTAGTGAATTACTGCACCAGTCAGTAACGTAAAATGAGGCTGAAACACTAGACAAATAAAACGGTCATGGACAGTTCACAGGAAAGCAACAGCCAAATTTTTTAATTGCGCAGCGAAATGGACAGATTTTCAGGCTGCAAGGCAGCAGGAACAGTTAAAATTAGCATGCAGACGGCAGGGATTGGCAAGGCGTGCTGCTGGAAGAAACTGATTTACAGTCAGCACTGAAGAAAATAAAAGGCAAATAGCAAGCATAGAAAAAGCATTGGGATCAGGAGTTTAAAAACAAAATGCCTCGAGTTGTGCTCCAGAGATTAATCAGAGAACAATCTCCAGAATTTCCGTATGGGGAGGGATTGTGGAGTACCGTTCAGGACAAACAGTGCCTGTAAATTATCATTAGATCCTCAGTATCTCCAGGTTAAATAGTCTCAAGTGAAATGAGGCAAGTTTCTTCTCCATTTTAAATAACCACTGACTGACAGTAATTTCACGGCCTGAGGTGATGTCAACGGACTGCCAATCACCAGTGCCAGAGGATATAACCTGTGCAAGGACGGAAAGAGTCTCGTTGAAGCTGGAATGCCAATTAAGGTAGAAAATAAGGGGTCAATACCCCGTCTCTGCAAATTAACCTGCAAAAATATGGCAGGCTTTTTTTTTACTGAAAAAAATCATGAACTAATTTTTTCAGCCTTCCATGTTCACTTTAATATTTAAGTTTCTAAACACCGAGGCGCAGAGGCACACCAGAAAATTGTCTCGAATTTTAATTGGAGAAACTTGACCATGAATGGGCAGAGAACAAAATACAGGTGGTAAAAATGTGGAAAATGTGGAAAAATGATTTGTTGGGGGGAACTGTCTTTTGTGTCTGTGTGTGTATGTGTGTGTCACAAGCAAATACAAGGTGACCAGCTGGGTCCCAGGGATGCAGGGATATACCTGCAGGTAGCTCTGGGTCCATTTCAGAAGGGACAGGAACAGGAAGTGGAGCTCCTGTGTGGAGTCAAATGACTGAAATTATGGAACAAAAATAACTTTTTATGTTGTTTATATGACTACAAGAATGAATTTAATTGTAATTCAAAACGTCGTCTCTCTGATCTTTCCACTGTTAGCTTTCAAATGCACAGGGAAATTTAATTAGGGAAAGGCTGTCAGTCTGTGTTTCTGACAAATCAGTATCCAAGACCATGTATAAAACACTTTGACTGAGGAAATCTCCCAGGCTAGTTGCTGTGGCTGTTTTGTGGGAAACAGGTGACCTTGTGACTCCATTTGAGTAGCAGTTCTGAGCATGGTTGGTAAAAAGAAAAGTGAGTGAAAGGTATAAGTAAGACTTCCCAAGTGGCTCAGTTGGTAAAGACACTTACTCAAGTGCAGACTGAAACCTACACGCTGGAGTTCACAGAATCCAGTCTATGTTATTAGCCTATTGTGACCAGGAGAGCAAAGCAGGGAAGCTAAATTGCTGGAGTGCCGCTTGGGCTGGGGTGGGTTAAATCAGCAGGGCTTCTCTTGGCTCGTCACTAAGTGTCTCCTGCTGGCTTCCTGGGCACCTGCGGGCTGGCAAGACCATTTTCTCACCTCAAATCGGCACTGAACCTCTAGTGAAAGCTGTGTAGCCTGCAAGGTGGCTCCAAGGAGATTTGGATGCTTTTACTTCCTCAGTCACCCCATGAAAGGTGATGAGAACAACTGGTGTTTCAAAATTGGGGAGAAAAAACATAAACAAACAAAATATACATATTGAGAATAAATGGGTAATTGTGTAGGTGTAAAATGAAGTGTTTAAAATACTCAAATGTGGATTGCTTAAAGAAAAATAGTTCTCAGATTAAATAACAGTACCCTGGACGTTTTGCTCATGCTTTCACACACACACACACACACACACACAAACTGTAGTTTTTATCAGTTCAATCTGCAAATATAAGAGTATCACTCCAACTGCCAAAACAGAAAAGCAGAGAGTGGTGTTGAGCACATCTGTCTGAGAAATGAGACCTTATCTTATAATGTAAGCATCTTAATCTTTTCATCCTATATGTTCCACACCATCATTCTGTAGTTTTCAAAACCACTTTTCAGTAATTTCATCAAAATCACAACTGCATTTTGAACCATTCTTTTTGTTGTACTTTCAAAATCTCTCTACAGTTTAAAATGCTGGGCTAGATAGACCAGCAGGGGAAAAGGGATAGTGAGAAAGGGAGATGGCGTGCATTCATCGCATGCCCCTCTGGGTATCGAAGTGTGACGTATTCTTACCATCTCAGTGGACTTGCAGCCTTGGTCTGGGCCTGCCCTCCGAGAAAACTCTTTCTTTGGCGGCTGGAAGTAAAAGCCCTCCTAGACCCCTCCTAGACATCCCTACTGTGGAAATGTTACAATTTAGTTTAGTTATAATGTTTTAGAATTGAATATTAATGGGGGAAAAACCTAACACACTGATTTTTTTTGCCTTTCCAGAGTACAACTCTTGGGGATGGTTGTGAGCTAAGGGGAAGTTTGGCTCTGACAGTGAGTTTAATTTCAGGGTAATGTAGGCACATGCTGGGCAGTGACGAGAGAGACAACCATCCCTATCGGCACCAAGAGTGCCAGCCTGCTGGAGTCTGAGCGGGGGAGGGAGAGCTGCTTTACACATAGACACACACAGTCACACACACACACGTACAGCCACACACACACAGCCACACACACACAAACACAAACATACACAAACACACACACACACACACACAGTCACACACACACAGCCACACACACACAAGACACAAACACACACAATACACACACACACACACTCACACACACACACACACACACACACACACACACACACAAACACACACAAACAGACACACACACACAGCCACACACACACACACACACACAGCCACACAGCCAAACACACACAGCCACAGACACACACACACAGCCCAAACAGACACACACACATACACACACACACACACACACACACACACACATACATAGCCACACACACACACACACACATACATAGCCACACACACACACACACACACACACATACATACATAGCCACACACACACAGACACAGGCACACACACACACACACACACAGCCACATGCACACGCACACACACACAGACACACACAGACACACACAGGTTTTTCTTTTCTATCTTTGTGGAGACCAAAAAAAAAAACCACACCCTTATCATATCTCCTAATCTTAGCCCTAACCCCTTATTGCAATCCTAACCACATTTCCCTTGTTTTGCTATCGTTTTGTAGGGACTTTTAGTTCCCCACAGGATATAAATACCAAACACATACAAAAACAGACATATACACCCACAGAAACTCACATATACACACATAAACATATACACTCACACGTAAATAGGCACATGCATTTGTATACACAATAACACACATACACATGACAAACACACATGCACAGACACACACATATACACATACTCACGTGCTTATGGCTATCCATCAATGTGCGATGATGATGGGGATCAAATTATTATTGAGGGGGTTAGTGTAGGATATTGCCATTGCATGTGGCTATGGAGGCCAATGCGTGACCCACGTTGTTAGCCACATGAAGGGCAGATAGTCAGCACATGAGAGGCAGACCCCTGAAGCACGTAGTTGTCTATGTGAATGATGCTGCATTCTCCTCTCTGTGGCCGACTCCTGGAGGTCTGCAGCACCAAGGAGGCAGATGGATTGCCAGGTGTGACCAGCAGCGGCCAAGCTCTCCCGTGCAAATGGTTGGATGTCACACCACTTCAAAAGTTTTTTGAGGTGGTCCTTGTAGTGCTTACGCTGGCAGACCTAGGTCCATCTTTCCACTGGCAGTAAAGACACACACAGATAGAGACACACACAGTATATACAAGTCAGAGGCGTATAATCATCAGGAGTTGAGACATAATAATTACTTACAGTTTATTACGTAATACATTTGCCATTGAGGTTAACACGATGTATTTTCATAAGGCATTTATACAGGACTGCCAGCACCATAGAATGCTTTCCTCCTCCTTACCACTGTGGGGCAATACTTCACTGTGCTTCGCAATGGTGGAAAGACCTTCTGTAAACATTGCATGTGTACGTTATATTACTAACATTTATTGCATAAATATATTAATTAATGATGCTTTCGTCTATTGTCTTCATGTAAATATTATACAATGTGCTCAACATATATTTAATTTCAAAATACAGTTACAATATTGACATAAACTTCTAAAAGGAGCATTAATTGAAATATTTCTAGTCCATTCATTGCAATTCTAAATATTTAAATAATTTTATATTTTTGATTTATAACGGTTTAGATGTACAAGTTTGCAATAAAGCAGAATTAATCAAAGACTAAGTAGAGGTCAGGCTCTTCTAAAAGACACCATTGCCATGGCTGTTGCACGCAGGGTCGTGGCAACATGGTTAATTCTGGGAGATGGCCACCTGCATGTTGGGCTTGGCCTAGCGTCCCCTTTAAATTCCACATCAGTGCATTGAGTCAAACTACTTATTTGGGTCTACCGTCCTCAGCGCCCAGTCATGCATTCCCTGGAAAAAAAAGATAATGCCTATTGCTCCTGTTGAGTGAACCTTCTTAGTGAAATGTGCATCCAGAGGGGAAGGAAACCACAGACACAGTTTCAGTTCTGAAACTGCAGTTTGATTGGCACCTCAAGAAGTAAACAATACTGTATGTGGGTTTCTATAAGATATCCAAGGGGTTTGTTTAACATGAACAATTATGGTACTATTAAAAAAAAAAAAAAACTTACCATATTACTCCAGTGCACCAAGGCCATCTTTTAATTTGTGTTCTGTTTTATTTTAATTCAGTTATTCTCAAACATCTCCACAATGAAGCATCAATGAAAACACAAAAAAACCAAGGACCCAAATCACATCCACTTTTCAATCTTTAAAAAAAAAGTGTTTAAAAATACCTGGAAAGGAACTTTCCATTTGTGAAACAAGAAACAAGCCATTTGTGAAGTGGTTAAAAAGTAATGATGAAACAGCTCTGGTGTAACATGGTAATTAATGTTTAATAGGGTCAAGTGAGTTCTTTGACTGATACAATTCACTATCTGATCAAGAAATGTAGAGGAATAAATATATAACAAAGGTTATCAAACCACATGCAATGTGTGCATAAGGTATGAACACCATGGAAAAAATTATGTTTCCTGGACTTCCCTCCTGGAGGGAAAAAGGAATCATAAATGGGACAATCTTTTGTACGAGGAAGTGTGAATAATTCTGAAGGCATTGAAGAAATGATGTGAATCAAATATGAATGAAACTTAGTATGTAACTGAAGCTGAATATGTTCCGCTGATTATACCAGCAGACGGTGCATGATACTGGTTGTGTTCAACAAAGATGAAGGCAGTATAATAGAACGCCGACGTAGCACCCCCTACGGCCCAAAACCTGTTCAGAAGGATCAGAACAGATAGTGATTCAGCTAGACATACATCTATCTTAGTAGAACACAAAAGCTATGGCAGAAGTCCTGGTCATCCCCGGGTAGGATTCTTTGGCACATAGCGGCCAGCCATGGCCTCCCCAGCAGGACAATGTGCAGCAACGCGAGCGGGAGGGCTAATTGCTAATTATCCGTTAATTGGACCTCGTTGTGCACCTGAGTGTGGTTCCACTGATGGTAATCACAGTCAGGTGTCAACAAGCCTTGACCCTTTAAAAGAGCAGCAAAGCTGGCTCAAGAAAAGAATAACTGGACGTATGGACAATGCTGTATGATTTCCTTCCAACTGGGTGTGAGTTAGTTTGCCCTGAAGAGGGAGGTTTTGTTTGTTTGTTTGTTTGTTTGTTTGTTTGTTTGTTTGTTTGTTTGTTTGTTTGTTTGTTTGTTTGTTTAGTGGAATATTCATGTTTGTTTAAAAGTATGCCAAATAAAAGGCTGAAACTCTCACCCAATGCCTCGTACTCCGGCCGCTCGCGGATCCGGCGTGCCCTCACCTGCTACAGATACCAATTCGTCCTTAGGGCTAGTCTGCTAGCTAACATCCAGGCCTATGATCAACAGACAGGCTGGCATCCTGGAAGACACTGAAGAGATGATAGTGAAGTGTTTTAATCCTTACTACGAGCCCTGTACTGTGTTCACAGATCTAAATGTTTCAGTTTAACAGTCAAATATAAATGTACTCTTTTGAACATTGCAATATTGGATATACTGTCATGGTCTACACAAATAATAATGAATTTGAAATACAAGACAGATATTTTCATAATCTAGTGCACCTTACTTATTCACTGCCCAGAAGACTGCTATACAGCAGTACTTACCCCAACTTCTTCTATTCAGAAGAAGCTGCCACCTGCTGCGTTAGAGGTGAATGAGTGGCATGATCGTAAAAATGGGTGGCGGGAGGGTGGCTAAATAAATAAATAAAATTGAATTGATAATCGCATGTATGTTCTGTCCCTCAAGGCCAGAAAGGATTTACAAGGTAAAGCGGTCGAGATAGGGATAAATAAATAAATCAGGGGGAATATTAAGTTGTGTTTTATGCCTCGTCGCAGACCATTTTCACTGGAAGTTGGATAGGAGACTACTCCTGTCCAACTTCAGGACAGGATGATAACTGCAAATTCTCGCTATATTCTATTAGGAGGAACAAACTTCTATATTCTGATTGTAATCCCACGAATTCCTACTACAAGTCTAGAAGTTACACACAGCATTTTTCACCACAGGACAAATACACTCTCTTGGGATCTTGGTAATGCTGTGGCCCCACTTGCCTCAGTAGTCTGGCCACATACAAACAGTGCCCTCTATATGTATCGGGACTGTGAAAAATGTTCTCTTCTTTTGGCTATATACTACATAACAGGATTTGAAATAAAACAATTACTGTGAGGTGAAATTATAGACTCTCAGCTTTTGTTTGATGGTATATTTGTTCATATTGGTTTCACCGAAAGAGATATGACATCCCTTTTATACATAGTCCTCCTTTTTCCTGGCACCTAAAAGTATTGGGTATTGTCTTGACGGGTGTTTCTGGTTAGTCAAGTGTGTTCCGTCACATCATTTTTGCAGGCATAAGAAAGCGGTCCATGTTTAGTACTGATTCTGGGCTTTACATTTGGCTTGGGAGTATGCTAGTATACTATTAGTGTCTGTCAACATGAAGACCAATAAGGTGTCAATGAAAGTCAACTAATCCCACCATGAGGCTGAAATATCAGGAAAAAAACATATTAGAAACATAGCCAGAAAAAGAGGCTTGGCTTTAAAAGCAGTTCGGAACATACGTAAAAAAAGAAAGAAAGCACTGGTGAGCTCAGCAAGTGCAAACGGCCGTGTAGGCTAAGGAAGACCTTCACAGTGGCTAACCGGAGAATGCTCACAATGATTAAACAAGACTGGAACAACAGAACTACAGGAGCAGAATTGCAAGGTGCAAACCACTACAAAAGAATAGCCAGACTTCAGTCAGCTAAAAAGTACCTATAAGCTTGGATTTGTTCTCGAAGAACTGTCCCTATAGTTATGGAGGACACAGACATACACACTCAAGAAACACACATACAAACACATTGTAAACAGTGTCTTCAGAACTGTGTGTAGGGGCACCAGCCATGCAGAGCTGATTCATTTGCAGCACTTCCATGTGCGTGCTAACGCACCTGAAATGCAGCAATTACCCTGGAATCACGCCTGAATGAACACCTGCCAACTGCCACCTGTGCAGGGATTGCCGACATGGGACATGAGGAGGGGCTACAATGGGGACCTCACTCTTTTTGCAGTGACCTTAATTTACGGTGCCAGACATTTCCAGCAGGGCTGTCCTGAGTTCACCAACTGTGTGGCTGTTTTCTAATTATAATGCTGGTCACATCAACCACCTCTCAGCTTCCCTAGATGGACTGGCAGATCACTGACTGACAGATCACTGAAAGGCAGATCACTGACTGGCAGATCACTGACACTAGCCAGAGGGTTCTGTTGCTGCTCACTCCATGGTGTTCATCTGTGCATTACATCTCTCAAAGATGGATGACCGAAGCCTTTGATGTACTTGAGAAAGCTGACATCGCCCACTCCCATCTACCCCTCCACCCCCCTCCACTATGCCATCATCTTTTGCAGGATTAAAACTTTTGTATTAGGTTCAGGGAGCAGAGACTAGAAGAGACTAGAAGAGATTTATGCCAGACTATCAATGCTGACAACACTCAATTTCTTTCACATGTCTTTCAACAAACCCTCTGGCTTAGGAAGTGTGGCTTGTCCATGACACGCACAAACATTTTAAGACTAGGGTATTGGCGAGTATCCACAGCCACAGCCACAACCTGTAATCATGTGATCACACCCTTAATGTATTTTAGCATAACTCCCAATAAGTAATGTGTTGTTGTGTGGCAATGTGTTGTGAAC